>PVKS010027902.1:0-27046 GCA_004027875.1 Aplodontia rufa
CTCAAAAAATTAAGGATGGAATCACCTTATGACCCAGCTATCCCACTCCTGGGGATTTTCCCAAAAGAGTTAGAATCAGCATATTATAATGATATGGCTTCATCAATGTTTATAGCAGCTCAATTTACTATGGCTAGATTATGGAACCAACCCAGATGCCCCTCACTTGATGAGTGGATACAAAAACTTTGGTACTTATATACAATGGAATACTACTCGGCCATTAGAGAAGACGATATTATGGCTTTTGCAGCCAAATGGATGGAGATGGAAAGAATTATGCTAAGTGAATATCCCAATCTCAGAGACTCAGGGGCCGAATGGTATCTCTCATCTGTGGAAGCTAGAATACATGGGGAAGCAGTATGTTAGACAGCTAAGCTAATAATAACTTCAAATTGTATGATTCTCAATGCAACAGGGAGATGACTCCCTAGGATACTTGGAGGTGTAGGGAGGGGGACAAGGGGAGAGGGTGTAGGAAGAACTCCTAAGAGACTGGAGAGTGGGAATATGGGAGGATCATCTCAGAAGGAGATCTCTGTAATCCACGAGATATCCATTTAACTCCGGAGTTCTTCTAGGGGAAACAGCAACAGGGGGAACCCAAGCTGGGCATCTATGATATGGCATTAGCCCTGGATAACTAAGTATATATACATTGGTTCTTGAATGTTTGACAATGTTTCCCCCTCAATTATATCTCTATATCCATCTAATTAAAAAAATGGCTCATTTCTTCATCAATACCTCAACACGTATACTATACAGTTACTTATGCCATTTTTCAGGCTCCTGTGCATCTTTCTAATTTTTTTATATTGCATGTTTGTCTTCTTTAATAGACTTATTAAATCCTTGAAGACAGGAAGACAGATTTATTCTTTTATATCAATGAATCACTGTGGGATGGTGTATAAGTGAATTTATAAATGATAAACAATTATTAAAGGTATTCTAATGCTTCTGCTTTTAGCAATAACTGAAAACTCATCCCAGGCTTGATCCACAACTACAAACAACAAGAAAACTGGAAAAAAATATATGAAACCATTTATTAGATATCAGGCAGCACAGAACTGTGATCTACAAGAAAAGGAAAAACAGAGGAAGTAAGCCTTGAGATCACTCTAAGCAGAGATAGATGACTTGCTGACTTGAGGAGGGAGAGATGGAATTAGGGAAGGCTGAGGAGCCTAGAATTTGCAGGGCAAAATCCAGAGAGGAGAGAACTTCCAATGCATACAGAAGTGAAGCCTCAGAAATCTGAATAGGATTCTTTTGGATCTTTGCCTGAGCACTAAGCTGTGAAACCAAGGAGTGAGACTCCATCAGGTTGGCCTAAGAGCATAAGCATGGAAGATATTCCAGTTTCATCCAGGTATAGTGCAGATCCATCATTAAATAACAGAGACATTTCGTGCAGGTCCCAAAAGGTAAGACTTATGAGCAAAGTTAAAGAAGCCATAAAGGACAAGCTACTGAAGACATGCCCCCAACAAAGCTAAAAATATATAAATAAGCCTTGCAAAAATCAAGCTGATTCACAAGCAGCTTCATTGATGACCAAAGAAAAACAAAGGGGCTAGAGCAGTGGCTCTGTTGGTTTTGCCAACAAAAAACAAACAAACAAACAAACAAACAAAACCCCCCCTGGAAACTCAAAAAAGCAATCTTCCATCCTCAAAAACAAATCTTTTCAAAGAACAGGAAAAGTAAGATTAAGAAAATAAACCAAAAGGACATTTGATCAATAAAACCAGATCCAAAAAGACAAAAATGGTGGATACAGCAGGAAAAGGAATTTTAAAAAGGTATTACAAACCAGATGTGGTAGCACACACCTGTAATCCCAGCAATTAGAGAGCCTTAGGCAAGAGGACTGCAAATTCAAGGTCAGCCTCAGCAACTAAGCAAGGCCCAAAGCAACTTAGTGAGATCCTATCTCAAAATAAAAGACAAAAAGGGCTTGGGATGTGGCTCAGTGGTAAAGCATCACTGGGTTCAATCCCCAGTACAAAAAAAAAAAAAAAAAAAAAAAAAAAAAAAAAAAAAAAAAAAAAAAAAAAAAAAAAAAAAAAAAAAAAAAAAAAAAAAAAGGAAAGAAAACAAAGTTTACAAACATATTCAAAGACCAAAGGAAAACATAAAGATAATGAGGAACCAAATGAAAACTATTAAAGTGAAGTCAAAAGTTATATAATATCTGGGGCTGCAGCAGTGGCTTGGCAGTTTTGGTGCTTGCCCTGCATGCACAAGTACGGAAGTTCAAACCCCACTACCACATACACAACTATATGTCAGAGCAATGAAAGCCACATGAAAAACAAAATAAAAATTGATTCTCTCTGTCCCTCTCTTTCTCACTATCCCTCTCTCTTAAAAAACAAAGTTATATAATATCTGAAATAAATATTGACTGGAGGGATTAACATTAGATTAGTCAGAGTAGATGAAAAGATTGATGATAATGATAGAAACTAACCAAATTACTATTTTTTTTTTTAAAGAGAGAGGGACAGTGAGAGAGACAGAGAAAGAGAGAAACAACTTTATTTAGTTTTTCATATGGCCTTCGTTGCTCCAACACTTAGTTGTGTACATGGTGCTGGGGATTGAACTTGGGTCCCCATGCTTGCCAGGCAAGTGCTGAAACCGCTGAGCCACCACTTCAGCCCCGAAACTAACCTAATTAAAGAAGAGACAGAGAGAGAGAGAAAGGTAACAAACCAACCAACAGAGCCTCAATATCAAGTATCTAACAAACACATCACTAAACCCCTGAAATGACTGGAGAGGGAAATGGGGTAAAAACATATTCAAAGAAATAAGCTCACAACTTAATAAAATTATAAACCTGAAAATCCAGAGGGCCAGTAAATCCCAAGCAGGGTAATCAAAAAGAAAATCACATTTTGGCACATTATAAGCAAATTACTGAAAACAAGTGATAAAGAGAAACTCTTAAGATCAGTCCCTCACCACAAAAGTCATAGCATATTTAGAACAAAGATAAGATTCACCTTTTGATTTTTCCTCAGAAACGATAGAAGCCAGAGGACAATGGGATGACAGTTTGCTAATAAAAGACAAAAGAAAACATCAAACTAAAGTTCTCTAGCCAGAGAAAAGTGTTAAAGAAATGTCCAGCAAAAATACACTTCAATCATGAAGGACAAATAAAGCCTTTTCCTGACAAACAAAAGAGGACAGAAGTCCCTGCTAGTAAACCTGCATAATAAGAGATGATTAAAGGTGTTCAAGTGGAAGGAAAATAATATGATGCAGAAACTCAGATATACATAAATGCTTGAAGAGTGATGGAGATGGTAAATACATAGGTAAATGGAAACATTTTACTTGTTTTTATGTTGCTTTAAAAGATAACTAACTGTTTAAAGCAAAAACAATAATAGAGCATTGTGAGGTCTACGAAATATGTGTAAGTAAAATGTATAATTGCATAAAGCAGAGGGTGGGGAAGTAGGGGTACATTTTTAAAGGTTCTAACATTATATGTGAATGAGTAGGATATTATCTAAAGATAGATATAAGTCAGAGTTATACAATTTAAACCTTAGAGCAACCACTAAACTTTATATAACAAAGTATAGCCACAAACCCAACAGTAGAAAAAAATGAAATAATAAAAAATAATGAACACATACAAAAGAAATCAGGAAAGAAGGAAAAATTGAAACAAATAGCATGAAAGTAAATATAAGAACAATTAGATTAATAATTAAACATAGTTGAATTAATCTAATTAAAGGGCAAATTGTATCAGATGGGCTCAAAATCCAAGACCCATCTGTATGTCTGTCCATAGAAATGCATACAAAACATGAGGATGGATAGGTAGAACATAAATGAATGGGAAAAAATATAACACAAGAGCATTCAAAGTTAGAGTACTTACATCAGCCCGAATAGATTTCCAACAAGGAATGTTATCAAGAGATTAATTCACCAACAAAGGCATAAATGTGTATGCAACAAGTATGAGACTCAAAATCTATGAAACAAAACCCAACAGACATAAAAATAAATACATAATTATGAAATTTCATCACTCCTTCCTTAGTAGTTGAAGAACGAGAGGCCTGAAGATTAGTAAGGACAAAGAATATGAGAATAACACTATCAACCAGCTTGATTTAATTGACATTTATAGAGCATATATCAAACGATGACAGAACTCATATCTTTTTCAAATGAACATGGAACACTTACCAAGTTAAAACTGTATAATAAGTGCTCATGGGGGCTGGAGTGGGGGCTCTGTGGTTACAGTGCTTGCCTAGCATGCACAAGGACATGGGTTCATACTGCAGCACCACATACACAATAAAATATCCAAAAGCAAGGAAAGACAAATGAAAAACTAAATAAAATTGATTTTCTCTTTCTCTCTTTCTCACTGTCCCTCTCTTTCTTTAAAAAAAAGTATTCATGAATTTAAAAGATTGAAATTATCCAGAATCCATTCTCTGACAAAACTAAAATTAAGTCAAAACTTCGTAGCAAAAGGATGTCTTGAAAAATTTCCACATATTCTGGAATTAAACAATACACCATGCAGGGCACAGTGGCCCCCTCCTGTAATCCCAGCAACTTGGGAGGCTGAGGCATGAGGATCTCAACCTCAAGGCTACCCTCTGCAATTTAGCAAGGCCCTAACCAATTTAGTGAGACCTGTCTCAAAATAAAAAATACAGAGGATTGAGTACGTGGCTCAGTGGCATTATGCCCCTGGGTTCAATCCCTAGTAGCAAAAATAAATAAATAATTAATTTAAAAAATGCACAGTGGTGTACAACCTGTAGTGCCAGCACTGGGTTGGCTGAGGGGAGATCACTTAAGTCCAGGAATTCAAGATGAACTTGGGTAACATGGCAAGAAACTGTTTTTTAAAAAAAACCAGTTGGCTACCATACATGAGGCTCTAGGTTCAATCCCCAAAACTATAAAATTAAAAAAAAAGGCTAAAACAACCCACACCAATAAATATTCCATAGATCAAAGAATAAACTCCAAAGAAAAATTAAAAGTATTTTGAACTGAACAATAATTAAAACATAGCATATCAAAATTAGCTAAGTCTGTAGTGCTTAGGAAGGAAATGTGTAGCTTTGAAAGCTTACATTAGAAAAACATAAAGGTTTGAAATTAATGACCTACGCTTCTACTTTCAGAAGAAAAAGAAGAAAACACAAAACATAAAGTAATTAGAGATATAAAAAAGGAAAAATCAATGAAATATAAAATAGATATTAGAGAAAATCAATGAAATCAAAAGGTGGTTCTTTGAAAAGACCAATAAAATTGAAAAACCTCTGGCTAGAATGCATAAAACAAAAAAAGAGTTGAAAATACCAATGACCACTGTTGGGAAAGAAATAGGAAGCACTGTCATAGATCCTAAAGGTTTTGAAGGCTAGCAAGGGAACATTATAAATAAATTCATGTTAATAAATTAGAAAATCACATGAATGATAAAATTCCTTGAAAGATGTAAATTGTCAAAACTTGTGATATAAGAAGAAATAAAAAGTCTAAAGCACTATGTCTACTTGGTTGCATCTGTAAATAAAATTTTTATGCAAAGAATATTTCAGGTTTAGATGACCTTACTGGTTAATTCTATCAAACATTTAGAGAATAATTAGTAGTTGGTGGTGCATGTCTGTAATCCCAGCGACACAGGAGGCCGAGGCAAGAGGATTGCTAGTTTAAGGCCAGCCCGAGCAATTTAGCAAGACCCTGTCTCAAAATAAAAAATAAAAAGGGCTGGGGATATGGCTCACTGGTAAAACACCCCTGTACTATACACACACACACACATACACACACACACACACAAGCAATCTTATACAAATTCTTTCAGAAAAGAATAATGAAAAACACTTGCCAATTTATCTTATAAGTCTATCAACATCCTGATACCAAGACAAGACAACTACCACAAAACTTCAAGGAAAATACAAACTATTATGACTAATATGACCATAGATTATAGAATCCTTAACCAGATAATATCAAATCAAGTCTAGTAGCATCTAAAATGCTGATCCCTTATGACAGAATAGGATTTCACTATTTTGCAAGGCTAAATTAACATTGAAAAATCAATATAATTAAACATCTTAAAAAATTAAGAACAAAAATTGTACAGTCATCTTGAAAGATGCAAGAAACTAATTTGACAAAATTCAACACATATCCAAAACTAAAATTCTCAATGATCCAGAAATCCTACCTATGCATGCATATACATCCAGAGGAACTGAAATCTATGTGGAAGGGCTACCTGAACTTTCATGTTTATTGCAGCATTATTCATAATTGTCAAAATATGGAATCAATTTAAGCGTCCATCAACAGATGACTGGATAAAGAAAAATATATATATAAACACACACACATATGCACACACATACATTCACACACACACACACACACACACAAAATGAAATACTACTCAAGTTTCAAAAAGAAGGACATTTTGTCATTTGTTACAATATGAATAAAGCTGGAGGATATTATGTGATGTGAAATAAGGTAGACACAGAAAGACAAATACTATCTGATCTCACTTACATGTGGGATATAAGAAAGTAGAACTCATAGCAGCAGAGAGTGGAATGATGGTTACCCAAAGTTAGGGATGAAGAGAGAGGGCATGGGGGGTTATTGGTCAAAAGGTACAAAGTGTTTGATGGACCAGGAGAATAACTTCTGAGATCTATTGCACAGCAAGGCGGTTATAGTCAATAATAAGGTATCACATTTTTCAAAATAATAAAGAGCAAATTTCAAATATCACATCACAAAAATAAGTGAAGTGACAGATATGCTAAATAGTGTGATTTAAGCATTCCACATAATACACACACACACACACACACATGCACACACACACATCACCTTGTACCCTATAAACATGCAAATGTGTTTTGTCAATTTAAAATATGAACTTTAAAACAAAAAAATAATAAATAGGAAGTTTCCTTATTTTGATAAAGGACATCTATAAAAAACATACATTTAATATCTTAATGGTGAAACAATAAATGTTTTATTATAAGATCTGAAACAAATCAAGTATATTCACTCTTTTTTTTTTTTTTTAAAGAGACAGGGACAAAGAGAGAGAGAGAGAGAAAGAGAGAATCAATTTTATTTAGTTTTTCATGAGGCCTTCGTTGCTCCAACACTTCTTGTGTATGTGTGTGTGTATGTGGTGCTGGGGTTTGAACCCACAGATTCACGAATGCAAGGCAAGTGCCGTAACTGCTGAGCCACGACTCCAGCCCAAGTATATTCACTCTTAACACTTCCTTTCAATATTGTACTGGAGGTCATAGCCAGTACAATAAAGCAAGAAAAGGAAGTCAAGGCATAAAGACTTCAAAGAACAAAGTAAAACTGTCTTTATTCACAGTAAACAGTCTTGTGCCTAAATGTTTGTGTCCCCCTCAAATTTATATGATGAAATCCAAACCCCCAAGGTGATGGTATTAGGAAGTATGGCTTTTAAGGGGTGACTAAATCATGAAGGAGGAAGACTTATGAACAGAATTAGTGCCCTTACAAAAGAAAAAAGATCCCAGAGAGCTAGCTTTCCCCTTCTACCACATGAGGACACAATGAGAAATCTATATTCTTGAGGAACAGACCCTCGCCAGACACTGAAACCACTGGTGCTTTGATCGTGAACTTCCTAACCTCTAGAACTGAGAAGTACATTTCTGTTGTTCTTAAGCAACCTAATTTATATCATTTTGATGTTGTAGCTAAAATAAACTACGACAACCTTGTATATAAGAAATCTTTTTTTTTAAAGAGAGAGGGACAGTGAGAGAAAAAGAAAGAGAATCAATTTTATTTAGTTTTTCATATGGTTTTTGTTGCTCTGACACTTCGTTGTGTATGTGGTGATGGTGTTTGAACCTGGGTCCTTGCACATGCCAGGCAAGTGCCATAATCACTGAGCTACCACTCCAGTCCCTAAAAAAAACTTTGGAAATCCTCAGAAACTATTAGGATTAATAGTGAATAATGTCACAGCATTCAAGGTAAAAACACAAAAATCAATTATATTTATGTATATGTTAGCCATAAATAATTAGAAAATGAAATAAAATGCAGTATCATTAAATAAAGCATTCGAGTGACAGGAACAGTCTATAATTTGGAATAGTGGTTATACAAGTGTATACATTGCTAAAACTCTTGAAATGCACATTTAAAATACGTACACTGATAGCATGGAAATTGTACCACTCTATAAAGTTGACATTTTAAAATTAACAAAGGTAGTAGGCATAGAGTGGAAATTTTCCTCATCATTTACCATACTATGCGGAATGAGAAATTAAGGCCATTTTGAAACCAAAATGAGTAACTTCGTAGTTGTCCTTTGCTATTCTTTAGGATCATGAATGTCCACAAAGGCTATGTGTTGAAGCCTTGGCCACCAACTAGTGATTCTATTGGAGGTTGTGGAACCTTTAAGAGAGGAGGCCTAGTGAAAGGAAATCAGGCCATTGGGGTTGTACCCTAAAGGGGATATTGGGACCCTGGTCTCTCCACCACCCCCCACTGTTCCCAGCTGCCTTTCTCTCTTTCCTTCCATCCACCATGAAGTGATCAGTTTTCTCTGCCATATGCTCCCCATAAAGATGGACTGCACCACCACAGGTCCAAAGGCAAAAGAATCAAGCAACAATGGACTGAAACCTCAGAGACTCTGAGCCAAAATAACTCTTTCCTTTTTTTACTTTATTTCAAATGTTATATCACAGTGATAGAAAGCTGAATAACACATCCTTGTATTATTTCTTATCTTTTCTTTTGTGTGCCTGGAGATTGATTCTACTAGAGAATGATTTATTTAAAATAGCTTACCATCTACCTTATTTTTCAAGCTAATAACTTAAAAGTTATACTTGATTCTTATTTTTCCTTCAACACCCACCCCCTTTTAACCCATCACCACTTTCTGACTTTTACCTCCAAATTGCATCTTGAATTCATCTATTTCAATGCATTACTGCCACTACCACAATCCAAATCACCACCACCTCTCGTTAGAATAACACATGTCCTTAATCAATCTTTCCCCATTCTATTCTTGCCTTTCCAACCCCACTCTACTCTTGTCTTTCTAGCGATCTATTTTCTATGGAGCAAAAAGAGTGGTTTTCATAAGACACAAATTAGATCATGCTATTTCTCTGGCTAAAACTCTCCAATAGCCTCCCATTGCACTCAGAATAAAATCCATATCCTTTACCATGGCCTATAAGGCCCTGCATGATTGGGCCTCAGCTTCTCTTTCAACTTCACCTTGAGCTATTCTCAATCTTACTATACTCCAGCCTTAACTAGTTTTCTTTAATTTCCTCAAACAGACCAAATACTTTCCTTGTTTCAGGGCCTTTGCATTTGTTTCTTTTTCCTAGAATGTTTTCCCAGCTTTTCACTTGCACAGCCTCTCCTCATCCTGTAGATCTCAGCTCACTGTCACTTCTGCAGAGAGGTCTTCCAGGTTACCCAATGTAAAGAGGTCCCCTCGCCTGCCAGTCCATTTTCCTGTATGCTACCTATCAGAATCAGGAGCATAGGTAGAGCCTTAGAAAGACCTCAAAGCAGGAGTACAGTAGAGTCTTGGAAAGGTAACAATGATACAACATAGATTGTGCTTTCTCATGTACCAGTCTCGGTTCTAGGAATCTTGTGTCTTAAGTGATATAATCCTTTCAGCAACACTAATAATTGTCATTTTATAGATAAAAAAAACCTGAAGCACAGAGCATGTAATTACATGCATAGGGCATGTAATTAAGAAGCCCAAATTCTAAGTAGGTGATCTAGCTCAAGAGGCCATGACCTTAAATATTAACTTTTGGGGAACCAGGAATCTTTTTCCTTAGAAATAGAGGGACAGGGGCTAGAACGGTGGCTTGGCAGTTACGGCGCTTGCGTAGCATGCACAAGCATGCGGGTTCAGGCCCAAGCACCATGTATACAACTAAGTGTCAGAGCAATGAAAGCCATATGAAAAACTCAATAAAAATTGATTCTCTCTGTCTCTCTCTGTGTGTCTCACTCTCTCTCACTGACCTTCTCTCTTAAAAAAAAAAAAAGAAAGAAAGAAATAGAGGGATAGAATTGAAGATGAATAGAGACACATTTAAATATGGAGGGAGGGAGGAAATTTGAAATAATTCATAACAATTGTCTTAGAGAAATAGAAGTTCAAGTCATTTATTATGCCTAATTATATTGACTAAAGGCAAGGTTGGAGAATTGAGGAAAGTAGTATGGATTTGAAATAGTTCTTGTGAAGAACAGGTAATATAACAGCCAGATGGTATCAGGGGACCACCTGATGCTGGAAATCATAAATGTGTAATGGTGTCCTCAACAATTATACATTTTTCTTCAGTAACATTTGACAGTCCAGTAGCAGAGAAAACCAACTTTAGCTTTATGTAGGGTTGGTCATTGACTGTGTAAGCATAAAAGAGGGTCAAGGAGTGAAAGAATTAAAGGTATTGATTAGAATGTGGTTGAAATGCCCAACAATGTGATCTTGGATGAGCAATTTGAAAAGGAGTAAAAATTAAGTATCAAAAGACAATATAAAGAGTTTGAGGAGAAAAACATGTGTTTAGGAAAATGTAAAAAAAAAGTATCAAAATTGTAAGCATTAGTAATTCTGGATAATAAAAATAACATTTGGATAACTACTCTCATTGATGGTATATAAATACATATATATGTATATATATTTGTATATATATTTTTTTTTAAGAGAGAGAGGGACAGTGAAAGAGAGAGAAAAAGAGAATCAATTTTATTTAGTTTTTCATTTGGCTTTCATTGCTCTGACACTTTGTTGTGTATGTGGTGCTGGGGTTTGAACCTGCATCCCTGCGCATGTGAGGCAAGCACCTAAACTGCTGAGCCACTGCTCCAGCCCCTGTCATTGATGATATTAAGAAGTTATGTATCATTAAATCTTTAGATGTATTAATGGTATCATTGTTGTATCTTAGAGTTAATACTGAAATTTTTGTGATTATCTTGGATTTGCTTCAAATAATATGAAAATTGAAAGAGGTTTTTATGGGCAAGATTGGCTATGGGTTGTTGCTTGTTAGAATTGGGTGATGATTACGTGTGAGTTCTGATCAATGGCCACCTTAAAAAGTATCTAGAAGAATCCACTTGAAAATGAATCTGATGTTAAAAATAAGTATTTCCTATATATAATAATTCCTATCCAAAGCATTGTATGGATATGAAACAATAGGGTCAGATTTCCAAATCTAATGTTAAATTACATACACCAAAGATGCTCTTTTTATAAATCAAGCTCTTCAAAAAGGAAAAGCTGAACCAATAAGCTAGGTACAAAATTCTGTGTCTAGCTCAGCAAAAAGTATTCTCTAGAAGCTAGAAAGAATTTATACATGTAAAATACTTTCATTTACCCCATTAGAGGGGATTAGCAATCACCAAGTAAAAGCAACAGATAGTAACTGTAAAATGTATAGAACTTTGTTACAAAGATTTATATCTGTATCTGTCTATACATTTATGTATCCATACACACACATATACACACATACACACATATGCACATATACAGTTCTATACAAATATAACCAGCTTAAATCATTCTTATAAAAGAGTTAAGTGGAACAAATTACAAATTATTTAAAATGAGTTATCTGACAGGTAACTCTTGTAAACATCAAAACCCAAATTTGATCATTTACAATCTTTACAATCTATATAAGGTAGAAGTCACTCATAACAATTTCCTGAGACTAGTTAATATCAAGATTATTCAGTAATCTTGAAGTGCAAGTTTCAATATCTCAAATAAGTATCCTGTACAACTTTTCCAAATTAAAAAAAAATGAAGCTTCTGAAAGATATCTTGCTTCCATCATTTACTCTTAATTGCATTAGTATTATAGCCATATTTCTATCCTTCCACTTATATCCTTTCCATGAAGAGCAGCCTCAGTCTTCTTGGATCAAAGGTCACAAGTGAAAACAATAGTGCCCTTTCTAATCCCCAGTGGTTCTCAAACTGTTATGAAAAGTCGATCTGAATTTATTGCAGTTGGGAAGAGAAGCATGATGTCAAAAAGACTCTAACTTTATCATAAATGAAGTTATCAATAATTACATGAAAAACTGTCATCAATAAAACATGAAATAAAATAAAAGGTTGTTGTACAAAATAACTGCTTAGAGAAGCAAAAAATAAAAAAATACAAGGTAGGTAGAAGCACCGAGAACCTTACTGCTGAACTCTGCAGAAGGCGCCTTCAAATAAATATTTCAAACCTTCATATGAATATTTTAAGCATGACAACTACACATAAACACACAGCCAAAGTGCTCAAATCCACTCAAGAAAGACTATTAAGTCATCAACTTGCTCCTGACAGGATCCACTGAATATGGCAACAGTGAGAAGTCAGGAGACAGTTGGAATCATTTCAAGACTGCTAATTTAACTTGTCTTAAAACCAACCAATGCTCAACGTGTCATCATCAATGTCATCTCATCGCAGTCTGAAAAGCCTTCGACCTAAAGCAAAAAGGTCCCCAAGTGCCATCCTTCTTGTCTACTGGTTGAAAATCTAATTGGTTCTGCTGACAGGCTTGGGAATTGGTAGGAAGGCTGTTCAGTTAATCTCCAAGGGCCAGCAAAGAGCTCAGTATCCATCTCTGAGCTTTGCTCCCTGGCTGTCGTAAAACGACTCTGATGGCAGCGCAAGCTCTTACGCTTCAGCTGTCTCCTGACTTCTGTTAAGTCAAATTCAATAAAGTTTGTCACTCAATAATCTGAGAGCTACCCAACAAAACCTCTTTGATCAATAACAGCTTCCCTGCTTGCACTTGGGAAGGTGACCTATTAAAGATTAAAAACACACCTGCTGCTTGAAGCAGAGAGCATCTTTTTTTTTTAAACTTTTAAATGAAAATTCATCCATTAAAATCAGTTTAGCTATTAGAAGTGCATATAGAGCATTGCATGGGAGAAATAGGAATGAGATAAAAAGAACAGCTCAGATACGATGCTTTCTTGATGTCTGAGTAAAGAATAGTTTGATAGTTGTAGGCTCCTGCTCTTTGATTCTTACATAAGCCATCTTTATCCCATTTTTACATTTCAGCATCACACACTCATTTCTTTGTTGCCTGTGTACAGACAAAGCATTGGTATTGTAACATTAATTCAATCCTCAATCAAAACAAAGTAATCTGTTGTCCTATGTCATTTACCTTCCTGCAGAAAATCATGAATGCTCATTCCAGGAAAATGCACTTTATTCTTTAAAGCCACAACACTCTTTTTATCTAAGTAGCTTCCTTCACCCATACACATACATTAGGCAAGGCTGCAACCAGGTGGAACTCCAGGTAATTTCAAAGTTACTGAATAAAGTTCATTGAGCCCAGGGAGCAGTCTAAATTATTGGACCAAATTAAAGAAATGTTTATATTTATATCTCATATTCAAACCTCTTATAGTAATGATGAATTTAAAAATATTTTAAAATTTAATCAGTATAAGCAAGATGGTTGAATCTTTTTTTTTTTTTTTTTTAAGAAAAAGAAAATTGGATTACTCTTTCTTTACTTTTTGCTAAGGGCAGAGGACAGTATACCTTGGGCTCCTTCCCTTACTAAGGAGTGTTTTGTTTAGGATTCATTTTGTTTGCAATTCACCAATAATAATTTTAAGATATAGTATCTTACTACAAAGTATATTATATAAATAGAGTGAAACAAAGCTTCTACAGAGTCACAATTATGGGTCAATATTAATAAAAGGATCTGTTAGCGTGCAACTCATGCGACTTTGAGTTTCCTGATTGGCAGCTGCTCTTGCCATATAGCAAATTTCCTTGTAGAGACAAATGTGTCCACCTCTGAAAGTGTGTATATTGGTCTCTTGTGGGGGTATTTTTTGTAAAATTTAAACATGTTTATTTTATAAGGAATTAATTTTCTCACATGACATTCCCAGCACTATCACATAGGACATATGTGACAACGAGATATGGATTACATCTCCAACAGCCCCTAATAATTTCATCATAGTCTCTTTGAACTCTGTAGCTCTTTCCTGATCTGAATTAATTACTTCTCTCCTTCATTGGCTATTATCTCCTTGGTTTTGTGCTTCTGGTTTTCTGGTTTCTATTTGAAATGTCTTCATCAAAGCATTTGCATATGGAAACACGAGTTCATTCCTGCTTTCATTTGTTTTCTTCTGATTTGTGTGATATGCATAGATCAAGGTTTTTAACTCCTGTATGTAGCAATACATAAAGTTCAGAAAGGCCAACCTAATCTAATTAAGGTTTTCTGACTAAAATAAGGTAATTCTTCATGTCAGTTGAACCCTGGGATAAGGTGACTCATTTCAGGGGATATCTTAGTTTGCTTGAATGTATAGTTATAATGAGGTTGAGCTGGGAACAAGAAACTACTGCTGTGATCAAGAAATGATCACCTTTCCTGGTGAATTGAAAAAATATTGTTGAAGGTTGTTGTATTAGTATACATATGACTTGTAATAAAAAGCTTTTACATTAATCTTATTTTAAAATTTTTGATCAACAAAAGAGCTTTTAAGTCATTCAAATCAAATGACAATAGTAAAAAAATATATGTGGGTGATGGAATATCAGAATTTGAGACAACAAAGGAACAAAATATACTAGAGCTCTTCTTCCAAGGGAACAATTGCTGGTAGAAAATGCAAAAATTGTTAAAGGTCTAAAATACTTGGTTTGTGACTAAGTATCTTAGGATATGTTTGTAAAAATACATTGGGGATGGGCAGGAGCAAACTTGCCTTTCTTCAAAGATCACTCAGCTGAATGTGGAAAGTGGTTTGGAAGTACACAAGAATAAAAACAGAGCTACTGGGGTGCAGCTGCATGGCTCTGGGGAGATAAGTGGTAGCTAGGACAGAACTGAAACGCAGTGGCAGTTGGACTCCAAGGACAACCCCCTGGACTTGTGATTGGAGGTCAGGGGAGAAGGGACATTCATATTGATCTCTGGGTTTTTGGGTACACAGTTGGATGGATGACAGGTTCCCTCCCTGTTCTAGGATTCGTGGAGGACAGGGGGCAGTTGTAAATTCAGTTTTGAGCATTTGCATTGGACGCTTTGGGAACACAGGATGAGTGCCCACATGCCTATTGTGGCCCCACCTGAAGTCCCTCCTTCCCTAGCTATTCAGCAGGAGCCTCTTATACTTCAGGTCCCATTGAAGGACCACCATCTTTAAGAGGCCTCTCCAACAGTGTTCTCCTATTATTCTCTCTCTCAAGATCCTCCAATGACTTACATTATTAAATTACAAGGTAAGATTTAAAAAGTACATTACAACACTTTTAAAATATTGATAAGAAATGAAGCTGACATTATCTTCTTTAACCTATACACTATTTCCTGCTCTGATCATGCCCATTGCCCCTCAAACATGATATGCCCCAAGCCACATCCATCACCTTGTCTAAATACATTCCAAATTTTACCTTCTCAGTGAACAGCATCATTATCATCCATCTTCCCAAGGTAGAGACCAGGAAATTACTTTGGGTCTTCACTCTCCTTTGATTACCATATCCAAGCAATCACTAAATTCTAGTATTTTTTTTCCTTCTAAATCTTTCTCAATCTGTCTACTTTTCTCTCTTCCTTAGCCCTAGCCCAAGTACAAGTGATAATTATCTCTTACCTTAATTACTGCTCTTCCCCCACCCAGTAGTCTCTCTGACTTTAGATCTTTATATGGCAGCCAGATTTGTTGCTACTCTACTTAAAGTTCATCAATGGTTCCTCACTCCATCAAGATTAAATCATGCTCCCTAAAATGATTTACAAGACCCTTCATGATCTGGTGGTCTCTGTGTCCTCTTTAGATTCATGTCTCAGAATGCCTCACACATACCAACAGTTTGCCCCTCTTTCACATCATTAACTTGTTATGCCATCCCAGCTTCCTCCAACCTGCCATTTGTTCCCCTTGCAATTCTATGAACATGCCAGGTGACTTGCACCACTTGAAGTTTGCACTCCATACTCTTTCTGCCTTGAACATTCTTCCACTCTAGAGAGGATCATACCTGGCTACCTACATGGCTTTCGGTATTTTAATCAAGTATCTCCTCAATGAGGTTTTTCTTGGCTCATCTATTGAAAATTGACCCAACACCAGAAGACCTCATCCTCTTTGTCCCTTGATTTTTCCAATGCACTTATCACCTTCTGTTATATTCTATATTGTATTTGTTTATTTTCTCCTTATCTTATTCATAAAAATATAGGCTTCATGAAAGTAGAGATTTGTGTCTGTTTTGCTCTTCTGCATATCTACAGCAACTTCAATGGTCCTGGAAAAATAGGCACATTCAATAAATATGTACCTTCAATAGACATAAATTATGCAATGCACCTTTTCCCCAGCCACAATGTCATTATTGTGGATTTACTTCTCTGTCTTCCTCACCACGTAAAAAACATATTTCTGTCGGCTCTGTGTTCCTAGCACTTAACACAGTGCCTGGCACAGAGAAGACACTCGAGTTTCCATAAACCTATCTCGCACTTTCCCAAGTGAAACACTTAACTGGTTGACATTGCACCCTTTGCTCAAATGCCCTCTCTTCCATTTTTTACTTCTCATACAAACATCACTTTTTAAAAGAAGATCTATGATTTCTTCTTACTAGAAATTATTTTAACTGGAAGAGGGTTGGGAAAAAGAAGAACTTTATAGGTTTTCTGAAGACAAACTATAACCTCTATTATAATTTGCATTTATCTCTTCTATAGGGGTTTCAACATTCTGGCATGAATTGTGATTGTTTATGTTTGTCTTATTATACCTACAGAATCACAGATTTTTCAGATTGTTAGATATTACATAACTCAACCTCCACATTTCACAGATGATGGGCCTGGAAACCAGGGGATCACACAACCAGTTCCAAATTAGAACTGTACATGCTTCCTCCAATACTCTCTTAAGGAGTCAGACTTCCTAATAAGTACTATGGCCACACCACTAATTGTATGACCTTGGAAAAATTAATCTCTCTCTACTTTAGTTTTCTCATCTATAATAGCAAAAATGAACTCCTAAAGATATCATGGGAGTTAATGAAATGATATATGAAAAGAGCTTAGAGCAATGCTGGCTTCTAGTAAGTGCTCAGTAAATGTCAGCCCTTGCTATAATTATGACTACTGAGTCATCTGTAGCACCTTGAGAGCAGGATGTGACTTATTCACCTTTTTATTCCCTGATGAGTTAAGCACAGAGCTTTGCATATACCCAAAGGTGATATTAAATATTAAATATCTTGACAACTGTATGTTGAGTCATGACCAATCAGAATGATGCTGCCCTGGTGCTAGATTAGGGTCCTGAAGACCCTCTGCTGTGCTATTCATTTCCCTTCTATTTAATGGCTCATAGGGAGACCTGGAGGTTCTGTGAGAAGATCAGTGACTTCCAAAGCATAGGTGGTAGGGATGGTATCCAGAGAAGTGCTATTTCACAACCATTATAGAAATATTTCAGCATTTTAACAACCACTATACTTTCTCTACTGTGAAACAGCCAACTGTACTGCAAACAGTAGATACTCAAATGCTAATTACATCAATTGAAAAAAACCAAATGCATGAGTTTAAAATCTTATGTCACTAACACGTCTTTGTTATCAAAATAATGTCAAATATAGTAATCTTATATTGCTCCCCAAAAGACTCACTACATCTCATTTAAATTTAAAAGAAGTACCATGGATTTTTTAATATTGTTACATCAATCCATCTTTTCCTTTTGACCATTACCCCTATTGCTATATAATATGTCTGGAAGAAATTTATATTCAGACTATAGAGATAGTAGATTATCAAAGACCCATATATATATAAAGAAAATCATGGTTTAGGCTCATTAATGATGAAGTTAATGAGCGGGAGAATGAAAAATGAGCTCAACAAAAGTGAAGAAGACTTAACAGTTATCAAATGGATTTTAGTATCATTTTGAGTCCCTATTATGACTTCAATAAACATGCTCATAAACTTTGCATTTAAACTCCAGGATGAACCTTTCATCTACACTTGGCCAATGTTGCTACTGACTTTTCAATGGACTGGTCCAAGTCATTTTCTATTCATGAGTCTTTCTTTTGGCAGGAGATACTGGGGATTGAACCCAGGGGCACTTTACCACCACGCTATACACCCAACCCTTTAAAAAAATTTTTTTTTTAAATTTTGAGAGACAGTCTCACTGAATTGCCGAGCTGGCCTTGAATTTGGGATCCTGCTGCCTCAGATTCCCGAGTACCTGGGATTGTAAGCATGCTAAGCACCGTGCTCAGGCTCACTGGCGTAATTGCAGTAAGAACTAAACAAAATACTGTGCTATATTTCCAAAGCTCAGTAATTACTAAATACATATTTCATCCAAAGAGTAGGAATATATTTCTAATCGTAATGTTATTCAAAGTAAGAGGAAATTACTATTACTAACATTTCATAATCACTCACTCCATCCTCAAAGTTAACTCTTTTTGCTTTTCAAAGTACTGAATTGAGTCAATAATGCATCATTTCTGACAACTATAGCTATGGTGATGAGTATGATGTTATCTTTTTTGATTGGTAAGGAGATATTAGAAATCTTCTGGAAACCTTTCTCTATCAATAACACATGCTGACAGCTATTCCCTGTTAAAGTGGCAATGTTCTGTATGCTGAGTATTCTATTTCCTGAATGATCATTCTTAGGAAACTTTGTTGTCTAACATTGTGAATTTTTGATCATTCTAATGACAATAGTTTCTGTTAGGTTTAAAACACAATTCCAGGGGCTGAAGTGGTGGCTTAGCAGTTATGGCGCTTCCCTGGCATGCGGGAAGAGGTAGGTTTGAACCCCAGCACCACGCACACAACAAAATGTCGAGGTAGCAAGGGCCGCATGAAAAACTAAATAAAATTCTTTCTTTCTCTACACTGTCCCCTTCTCTCTAAAACACACACACACACACACACACACACACAATTCCAATGCATAAAAGGCTTGAAGAATTACAAATGCTACTACTGACACAGCACATAAGTTTATTTGAAAATTATCCAGCATAAAGAGTTGAAAAGAAGAATTATGAAAATTCTTTTTTTGTGGGTGCTTCAGAGCACAATTTTTTAAATTAAAACTGCTAGGGATAGTGTATTGTACTTTGTAATTGTTCATTTTTTTAAATATTAGAGTAAAAATTGCTTCATATTCTCCTTAAAGTATTTGAATACACATTGATCAAGTGGGTTCAGCCTACTCATGGATACAACTTCAGGAATCCAAGCAAGCCCAGTCTTAATGTCAGCTTTTTATTGATGTGACCAAAAGACCTGATAAGAACAATTTTAGAGGAGAAAGTTTATTTGGGGCTCACAGTTCAGAGGTCTCAATCAGTAGATGGCTGGCCCCATTGTTCTGGGCCCAAGATGAGGCAAGACATCACAACAGAAGAGTGTGGTGGAGGAAACAGGTCAGGACATGGCCACCAAGAAACAGATCGAGACTAAACTCCA
Organism: Aplodontia rufa; assembly: GCA_004027875.1. Taxonomy (NCBI): domain Eukaryota; kingdom Metazoa; phylum Chordata; class Mammalia; order Rodentia; family Aplodontiidae; genus Aplodontia; species Aplodontia rufa. Next base: position 19,669 of record PVKS010027902.1, read on the forward strand.
CTCACCAAGGACAAAATATATACCCCGTGTCCCACATCCCCCTGCCACACCCCACCCTGCCCACAGTTACCAATCAATTAATCCACTCAACCCAATTAATGTACTGATTAGGTAAAGGCTCTCACAAGCCAATTATTTTACTTCTAACCTTTCTTGCACTGCCCAACACATGAGCTTCAACGCGTTAAACCACAGCACTTAAATAAAATCGTGGGACCATTGCCCTCTCTAGATCACTCCACCTTTTGCTCTGATAGATCCTTCTGTACCTTATCCTCTTTTCTCTACCCACTACCACTGTCCCTTGGACCCAATTTATTAAATGTTCACAGCTCTAAGCTACTGCCCTTCTCACCACTTGAGGGGAATTAGAAATTGGTTCTGTTTTATTATTACTGGTCAAAACTCTCACAAGTAGAGTCAATAGATAAGCTTTGAGGAACCCATGAATCCCTGAAATAGGTGCAATACTCTTTATATACATACAAGTATTTTTTTTTTAAAAAGAGAGAAGGACAGTGAGAGAGAGAGAGAGAGACAGACAGACAATCAATTTTTATTGAATTTTTCACACAGCTTTTGTTGCTCCAACACTTAGTTGTGTACATGAGTGCTGAGGTTTGTTTGTTTATTTGTTTGTTTTTTAAAGAGAGAGGGACAGTGAGAGAGACAGAGAAAGAGAGAAACAACTTTATTCAGTTTTTCACACGGCCTTCGTTGCTCCAACACTTAGTGGTGTATGTGGTGCTGGAGTTTGAACCCGGGTCCTTGTGCTTGCCAGGCAAGCGCTGAAACCGCTGAGCCACCGCTCCAGCCCCGAGTGCTGAGGTTTGAACCTGCACACTTGCGCATACCTAGCAAGCGCCATAACCACTGAGCCACTGTTCCAGCCCCTAAATGTAAGTATTTTACAGTAGAAGGACTTTAGAGCTTTCATCAGCTCTCCACAGACTTTCAACACAAAAAGGTTAAGAATTATTGTGTTTTATTCCCCCCACCCTCACTTCAATAACAGAACACAATTGAAGCTTACAAGTCACACCTTATTTTTACTTAGAGGTATTTCAGGTATTTTTAGCAAATGTAGCTTGTCAGTTTAATGAAAGGGTTACGTTATTTTGGTTGTACTGACAGTTTTTGTTCATTGGAACTGTAGATTTTGGTAATTTGGATAATTTTCTAGTGTGAATCACAAATATGGAGGAAACTTAGAGGTTTGGGAGAGAGTTATCAATTTCATTTCATATGATAAAATTACCACCTCCTACATAGGACAGGCCCCAAACCCCCTCAGAAATCTTTTGGCCCTTATTTTTACTTTAATTTGGCTTCCTATAGACTTTATCATCCTAAATTCTAACGCTTCATTAAAAATTATCTTTCACTTTTATTTAACCCTGTCTTTCTCTTCAACCAAACTATAAACTGTCAGGAGACAAAGATGCACTTCAAACACTTATTTCCTTTCTTCCTCAGAGATGTGCACAGTTCAACAGCAAATAGATGCTTGATAAATCCCCACCGAACGAATAAACACTCCTCTAGGCAGAAATGTATCCCCATCTCTATTCTAATCTAAGTATATAAAATGAACCTGTTTCCTTAGTGGACAAGGACAGGTCATTCTTTGTGACCTTTTTATTTTCTTAGTTAATATCTTAGACTAGAATGCCTTTGGAGGTCTACTAGCTATGTTGCAACTTTAGACCAACTTTCTCATGAGTCTTACATAAATAGGCTGTTGACAATGCTTTTCAACTTTTTTCTACCCCAGGACATCTAACAGGTATTTTATGATTATATCAATACAATGGTCACCTCCAGTTCATCAGCAGGTGTAAGGCTGGGGGATGGAGAAAAACTAGGGCCATTAAAAGCCCTGTAAATGATTTTGTTCCATCCTTCTAAAAATGAGCATCATTACACTACACCACTATACCTTAGAACAGTTAGGAAGAGGAGGGAATTAGTTCATCAGAACAAATTTGGTAATTTCAGAAACTGAATTCTATGAAATTACAATGGTCAACAATGATATTAATAATGAGGAATGTCTGACCATATTATGAGTTACTTTTTAAAAAACATTTTTTTAAAGAGAAGGACAGCGAGAGAGAGAGAGAGAGAGAAAGGGAATCAACTTTATTAGTTTTTCATCTGGTATCTGTTTCTTCAAAATTTTGTTGTGTATGTGGTGCTGGGGTTTGAACTTGCGTACTGGTGCATGCCAGGCAAGCGCCGTAACTGCTGAGCCAGCACTCCAGCCCTAGGAGCTACTTTTGAAGATTCACACAGGGTTTGAAATGGCCTTCGCATTCCTCAGAGAAACTCTATGCCATTCAAAATTTGTTAAAAAGATTTTTTTTCATTGATTAATCTCTTCTTGAGGTCTAGGAAAAGGTGAGAAAGCTCTCTTTTAATATGCAACTTTCTATTCTAAAATAACTGTAAATGTGATTAACTGGTATGGCAAGAAAAAGTTAGATTTTAGACTGGACTATCTTTCAATGGAGAAATGAAAAGTTGAGATTTACCTTCAGAGTAAAAGATGACAAATAATTTTAAAACAAGATATGAAAACTAATAGCTGTGAGGTACCTATTAGCAATACCCCCAAGGGAAAATAAGTTTAGCAAAATCCAGAATAGGAGATTCTACAGAATAAATGACCCAGTTTTCCTCATGAATGATTGGAACAAAAATTAAAAAGGGAGAATGAGGACACTCAAATTTAAGAGAGTTAGGAAAAATACTACCCAAATATAATGTGTAGATTCTGGATCCATATTCAAATAAATTATAAAAGTAATAATATGAGATAATCAAGGTACAGAGAAACTTAAATTTCTTGTATGTCTGATGCTATTAAGAAAATATGCCTTAGATGTGTTATTAGTATATAATTTATGGATGAAAGTATTAAAGAATGAAATGATACTGGTATTTGATTTTATATAATCCAGTGTTGGGAGAAGAATAAAAAAGATGGTGATATAAATGAAGCCAGATTAGCTATACTTTGATTATTTAAGTTATAGGTATATTGATTTCTTTATACATTTTCTTTACTTTTCTGAACATTTTAAGTTTCATAATAGGTTGGGCATGGTGGCCCTCACCTATAATGGAGGCAGAGGCAGGAAGAGCCCAAGTTTGTGGCCAGCCTAGGTAATTTAGTGAGACCCTGTATCAAAATAAAATAAAAAGCGCTAGGGATGTAGCTCAGTGGTAAAGCACTTACTTGCCTAGCATATACTAGGCCCTACATCCAATCTCTAGCACTGAAAAAAAATTGTAAATAAAATACCGAACATACTTATAACATTATAATTTGGAAAAATAGAGGATAAAAAAACCAAAATATTTTCAAATTATAATTACTTATATATGCACAAGTATAAACTTCATTTAAAATGCCAAAGAAGTATTTCTGCATTTAAATCACCTGCCAAGTGTTTCCTTGTTTTGGTTATCATAAAACACCATATTTCACTAAAATATATCAATAATTCATACCATTTCCTATTTTTCCAATTCATTATTGGTTGGATTTAATATAAAGAGAAAAAGTCTTTTTGGTGTAAATCAATGGAGTTTTTAATGTTCACTTACTAAATCCCATTGTATATGCAAATGTTAGCAATAGGGAAATAAACACAGGTACTACTAATTTAAAATGTTTTTTTAGATACACGTTTCAAGAAAGAAAAATTCAGCATCATCTGTGACAGTCAGAGGACAAAAAATGCCAGAGAAAGGTTGCTTCTCCACGTCACCAACCACAAAAACAATGGCTGTGGTCTGAAACTTTTAGCCAACAAAGCCGGTCAAGATTTTTTTTTTTTTTAAAAGAGAGAGGGACAGTGAGAGAAAGAGAAAGAAAGACAGAATCAATTTTTATTTAGTTTTTCATGTATCTTTCATTGCTTGGACACTTGGTTGTGTACATGTTGCTGGGATTTGAACCCACGTACTTGCACATGACAGGCAAGTGCTGTAACTGCTGAACTGCTCCAGCCCCTCTAGATGCTTTTTGAACATTTCTAAAATCAGAGTTTAGTGAAGAAAATGTTGAGTTCTGGCTTGCCTATAAAGATTTCAAGAAAACAGAAAAAGCAGAAAAAATTGCTTCCAAAGTCAAGATGATGTATTCTGAATTCACTGTAGCTAAAGCCCATAAAGAGATCAGTACCAGGGACCTCATCTCAAAGAATATTGCTGAACCAATAATCAAATGCTTTGATGAGGCTCAAAAGTTAATCAACAGTCTCATGGCCAAGGATTCTTTTCCTCAATTTCTAAAGTCAAAGATTTATAAGAAACTGATAAATAGCCAATAAATTGGAAAACATAAGAAGTGATTCCCTTTCTTGTGAAGGTAAATGATAAACAAATCATGATATTTCAAGGCTAAATGTTTTAAATGTACAACTACAATACAAATTTTTTAGGGTTTAGAAAACAATTTTTACACCAATATAATATAATATTTTTTATATATCAAATCTAAATTTCTAAATCATTTGTTTAGAATGTACTCATTTTATTAGGTACTCAAAAATACTGGGAGAGTACAGAGAGAATTTATAGAGATAAATACATTTTAAAATTATAAGTGGATATTTTTATGGCATTATAAATTCAAAAAATATGTATCTTTGTGTTGCAGAATAGGAGACTGTTAAACATCATCTACATGAGTTTAAATGCCATTTGCATTATTCAAAAATTTTACTTTTACAAAAAGACGAATTATAAATCAAAATACAACCTTCCATTTTGTGTACTCAACTGTTTCAACTATTCTTAATTATTTCTTATAATGTGATGTTCATCTAAACTTATGTTACTCTCAAAGTAATTAAAAAGAAAAATCGCAAGAAATTTATGCACATGTATGTGTATGTCCCATAGCACCAGGGACCAAAATTTTTCAAAATATATTCCTTGCATCAATTCAATGGCATTACACAGGCCTTTGCATGGAAAGGGCTTTGAGAGTGGGAAATGTTTTCTTATTTTAATAGGAATATAAAAGTAAAAGGTAGAATAAAGAGCATGGATAAATCTTTGTATGATAAACAGCACAGCAGTGATTGGCCTACAAAATTTTTAAAAATCGCCACATTATCTTCCTCAGTTTTGAAGTTAAGTATCTATTCACTCATTCAGCACTGGAAGTTGTTCGTAAAGCTCAAGCAAATTTTTAAATTTTTATTTTAAGATTTTCCTAAAATCGTTCATTTATATAAATGTTCCATGATGAGTATGAATACTTTTCTGTTAATACGAGAAGCTATTAAAAACCCAGATTTTGCATGTTTCCATTTTATTTGCACAGATTTATTTATCTTTATTGCTATTTCTATTTTGAGATTGAACATTTAAAAACTGAGGAAAATAGCATGTCTTATTTCATGTTTCTGCAAACTCTTTATTTGGTTGACAAAATTTTGCCTCCTCTTCATCATGGAAAATAAACATTTAAATGCATGCAAGTGGAAAAAGAAAACAGATACATGTTTCAACATTCTTTCCCCAAATTAACTTCGCAGTGAAAAAAATAGAGAATTCTCTATTATTTCCACTGTGGGTTAAACCTTTTCATGCTATTGGAAACATGAAGAAAATGTTTTAAAGAGAACGATCACATCAGCATTACCTGGCATTTTGAATGTAATCAAAGAGGTAAATGGGAATAAAAAACATTCTTCAACTGGTGGGCCTGCTCTGTCTTGGGGATTTGTAGCCTGTTTGCACAGGATGAATTTCCTATTGAGGCAAAATGTTCCTTCTGATCATAAAGGAACTGCTACCAAAATAACTTCTGAAATAACAAAAATGAACAGTAAGAGGTGCTACATAACAAATCACAATTAGTTATAAGCCACTAATACTGACAAACAACTCATAATCAACATAAGCAGGATGAGCTTCAAAGAACAATTCAGGAGGTCACAAAAATGGAAGTAGTTGAGGAAATGGCTGATTAGAAATAGCTACCATAAACTTTTTCCTTCTTTTTCCTTTTCCTCCTGGTACTGGTGATCAAACTTAGGGTCTTGCCCATGCTAGACAAGTGCTCTACCACAGAGCTGCTTCTCTAACCCCTTTTAAATTCTACTTTGAGACAGGTTCTCACTATGTTGCCCACACTGGTCTCAAACTTATGATCCTTCTGCCTCAGTCTTCTGAATAGCTGGGATTACAGGCATGCATCACCAAGCCCAGCTATAGCAAACTTAAACCAGAGGAGACCAGACTTTCAGAGTAATCCTTGGGAGAGGTTTAAAAACTTCTAAGTCATTTATTACACTTTTACAAAAATAATTCATAATCTGGGGCTGGAGCAGTGACACAGTGGCTCAGTGGTTACAACGTTTGCCTGGTACGACGCTTGCCTGGCATGGGCAAGTATGTAGGTTCAAACCCCAGCACCACATACACAACGAAGAGTCAGAGCAATGAAAGCCACATGACAAACTAAATAAAAATTGATTCACCCTGTCTCTTTTCTCTCTCTCACTGTCCCTCTCTCTAAAAAAAAAAATAATAATAATTCATATTCTAGCATAAGGCACTTTATCTAAAATGGTAGATTACTGAACTGGGTGACTTTTAAAGTTTGGGAACCCAACTTTCCTAAGAAAGAACATTATAAAAACAAACAATAGTAAAGATCTATTATCAATACCATTTCAAGAATGACATTTCAATCACAAAAAGCTGGATATATTGAGCTTTATAATAAACTCGCCACATCATCTTCCATTCTGTCATTTCACAACTGATAGACTAAAATGTTGTCTTAGACTGCTTCACAGGCTGGTGCCAGTCTGTGGACTGGCATTTGGATATGATTACTCCAAAGTCTCTTCTAACACTGAGTGAGAATCACTGTCTAAGACCTTTTGACTCTCCAAATGTTAGACCTTCCAGGTTATTTAAATGGAAAAAGATATTTGTTATTTTGAAAGATGATATTTTTCAGTAATTCTGTTTCTCTCGGTGAACACGTATTATCATTTAATTTCCTCACCAGCTGTTTTTTTCCCCAATCACGTTTTTAAATAGGCATTTTTGATACAAAGTTCATGATAGCAATGGGGATCACTTTTGGCTGACTTTAGTGGCAATATTTAAAGTTCTGATTTGAAGCTGGGTGTGGGGCCACATGCCTTTAATCCCAGCTACTTGGGAGACTGAGATAGGAGAATTCAAGTTCAAGGCCAACCTGAGCAACTTAGCATGAATTTGTCTCAAAATAAAATGAAAAGGTCTGGGGGTATAACTCAGAGATGGAACGTTTCTGGTTCAATCCCTAGTACCAACAAAATAAAAAATAAAATCTCAGATTTGGGAAAGTATTACACAGCTA
>PVKS010027903.1:0-26987 GCA_004027875.1 Aplodontia rufa
ATTTATTTACTTTTATTGGTTATCCATAGTCTTACATCAAAAAACACTTTTGACTTCTTCTTTGCTGGGTGCTTCCTTGAACCAGGCACTGAGGGCACAGCAATAAACAAACAATGGCAGTACGTTAATTAACAATGATCGCAGTGGCCCAGACATCGCGGGTTTACTTCCTGGCATGTGAAATGGGGATAATACTCACCTCACTCGGCTGATGTGAGGCTCTAAGATAACAAGTGACTGGGCACCTCAGCTATTTCGAGGGAGTATCTGCGAGATGCAATATAGACACAGTTACCCCCACTTCCCCAAAGGCCCCACAAATTATTCCTGGAAATGTATGGAGCTGTTTTCTTCAACAGAAGCAGCTTAAATGAAAGCAAGGATAGGAACAATTAAACTTATTCAACTTTTTTCCCATCATTTTCAAACGAACTTGATTGACATTCAGCGCAGCATCCCTCCCTAGACCAGTAACCAAGGCGCACGCTAGCGGGACAGAGACACCAGTAGAGAAAAAGGATCAACTCCCTTCAGTGCCAGCCTTGACTGCCCTTCCGGTGCTTCCCGGCCTGCCTTCCTTCTTCCAGTTCCCACTCCCGTCGCGTCGTAGAACTCTGGAGGCTGAGCCGCTCCGATCCTGCCCGCAGCCCCGGGGTCCCGCGTAATCCTGACCGCTGCGGTCACGCGGGGTTTGGAAAGGAAGCGGGTGCCTCGAGATGAGGCGGGGCCGGGTTGTGGTGGGCGGGGCATGGGCGGGGCCAAGGCCTAACCCGCGCGTTGGCCCGGTAGGCAGAGGAAGCGGGTGCGACCGGGAGGGGCGGAACCGGACAGCGGTGGGCGGAGCTGGTCTGGGAGAGGCGGGGTCCGGGCGACTGGGCGTGGCCTTGGGAGGGGTGCTCTGAGCGCGGGGCCCGGGGCGGGGCCGATCCAAGGGGGTGGGGTCGGGGTGGCGCTAAGGCGGGGCCAGGCTCCGGGCGCGCGGGGGCTGAGCCCGGCCACTCGATCCGCCGGCCTGTTTGGGAGCTGAGCCGCCAGCCTGAACCCCGGACGCGGTGCCCCGCGGGAGGAGGGCAAAGCGACCCGGCTATGGTTCCGCCGAAACTCCCGGGGTCCGCCGTCCTCGCTGCTGCCGTCTTCGTGGGAGGCGCCGTGAGTTCGCCGCTAGTAGCCCCGGGTGAGTGACCGCTGGAGCCGGTCGCCAGGTGGTGAGGCAGGTCCCAGGCACGCGGAAGGAAGCGGGGGTTCGGGACTGCAACCCCGCTGCTCCCGGAGCGGTCTCTTCTGGCGCGGCCGCGGGATCCCTGCGTTGAACATCTGGCGGTCCCCGGGTGGCCCGGGCAGGGCGCGGCGCGAGGCAGCGGCTCTCGTCCCTCCCTTCCCGCCTGCGGGGCTCCCGCCTTCCCTCCTCTGGGGCCTCTTCTGCGCACTTCTGTCGCGCCTCCTCCGAGCTGTCCGTGCTGTAAGGGACCCGATCTGGTGTCGCTCGCTCTCCTCGGGTGCGCCTTCTCCCTGGCCGCGCGCTTCGGAACCTTGCGGACCCCTTCTCTTTCCATCAAAGGCTCTGCGAGCGGAAGATCCAGACGCCGGACTGGGTGCCCAGTGCCCTGTGGTCGTCTCCCTCACCTTAAAAAAAAATCTTAAAACCTTGAAGAGTTACAATGTCTTTACAAGTTTTTATGTACTTTAGTGTTTGGTGGATTTTTGTAACAGGTCAGAGATTCCAGATTTCTTCCCCTAGGTACTGGATAAATTCACTCGGAAGGGAAGGCGTATTTGTAAACTTAACTTTTTCCCCCCCTTTTCTGTGTCAATTCCTGTCATCACCTCAAAGGAACCTTGTGTGGTCAGGGCGGGGAGCCATCAGTAGAGATGCTGAAGTGTCCCCAATGATGAACTAACTGTGCAGGAGTTTTAAATTGAAATCTCCTAAGAGGAGGTGTAACTTTTACAGAAGCCCTGGCTAACACTCTTGTTTTTATAACTACAGACACCAGGGATCCCTTACCATCACCCCCCTATTAATTGCCACCTAACTGCAGTAGTCTGAAGGAAAAAAAAAGCGTAAACCTTGTTGGCCATTTGGGGTTACCACAGCCTGGAATCTTACGTCAGCAAGCTCTTCCAAGCTTGTCTTCAGGGTGGCTCCTCTTCAGGTCAAAATAATAAGCAATTGGAAACCTTCCAACAATGATTATCTCCTCCATAAAAATACATACCCTGCTCTTCCCTCCTGAGAACATTCCAGTCGCTTACAGTTTTTATAATGACTTATTACATTGGTCTTTGGTTTTTCATAGGAATCAGAACAGGTTAGGAAAGGAATGGGATGGATAATGTCTCTTGAGTCTTCATTAACAAACCTGTTTCCTTCAGCGGTCCACTCTGGGGAATGGTAGTGACTGACGTGTTTTATTGGATGGGAGATTTTGATTTTCATCCTGTGTTTCATTGCTGGGACATATAGGTACACAACTAAATTAAAATTGACTCCAGATTGTAAACAGTATTTAGAGGGCTAGAATAAATTGCTCCAGAATTTGGAAAAGAGCTTAACTGCAAATAAAATGTTAAAAAATTAGCATATGATCCGCATAATCATCATCAGCAGGAAAAATCCATTTGTAGAATAGGTTTATATTTCAGTAGATCTCTGAGCAACTTCCAGGTCTCAGGACCATAGCGTGACTGAGAAAGTGCTTATCTAATTGCACAGTAGACTTTTTGGTGAAAGTTATTGCTTAAGAAGAATGAGATATCTAAAAAGGAAAGAATACAGAGTGCCAGTTTGCCCATGTGTCTTAAGACCTGTATCCAGAGAAGATGTGTTAAACAACCAGTGTCTGAACTCCTTGGAATTGAAAGCCTTGTTAATATTTATTAGGGAAGTTGGAAGAAAGAGATGGGAAGTCCTGTTGAGAACTTGCTGTGTTCCGGATTTTGGGTTGGGCACCTTATATGTATTTTAAAACTTCTTTCTCACAGCCCTATGAAGTATTTTCAGAGGAGGGGGCAACAGAGACCCAATATCATATGGGTATTTTATCAGCATTCACTCAGAAAAGCACAACCACTAGGTGTGTGTGTGCGTGTATGTGCTCACACATGCATGCACGTGTATGTATAAGTATATGTAAGTTTTTTTTCCTGGAATAATCCAGCTTGCTTGATTCTAAAGTTCATTCCCTTTCTATTGTACCCCACTGCTTCCCAAAAAGAAAATAGAACATGTATCAACCAAAGCAATCTTGCTGAGATTCTAAAATGGAGAGTTTAAGATAATAAAATTGTAAGCTGTTATCAGAAGTTATGAAGTAGAGAAAAGGACAGATAGCTTCACAGTGGGTAGTGGCAGTATCTCTTTCACTTCCTTCCTAGCAGAAGAATCTCATTGAACTTCTGTCAATTAGAAGCAGCATTTGAAACTATATACCACAAGCATCAAAAGGGGAGATTTTCCACATCTTGGCTTATTTATGTCAAGTTCTCTGGTTACTCAGCCTAAGGCCTTATTAGTTTCTCAGTTGCTCTCCCAGACATGGCCCTTGAGTAAGGAGTGGGTGGAAAAGATCCAGGGCCTGCTGAGATGAGAAGCGTAGAATCCCAGGGTTCTGTGGGCTTCCTTCCAGTCTCTTGACTTCTCATTGAGATGCTAAAGATAAGCTTTATTAAACTCTGGCTCCTCCTTGGCCAGGTCGCTGGCCCACTGGACATCCACATAGTACATGGTCAGTGGATGGAAAGTTTGGGGAAAGCATTCCTTGAAGCTTGGGATTCCATGGTCAAATTTAATTTAAAGAGGAGATGAAAATTTGGAAAGTGCCTGTCATTTCTTCCCACTCCTTTGTGTATTCCTCTCCTCCAGAAAGAACAGAATCAAGCAAACTATTTGGGAGTTTGAATAGTTGGATTTGAACCCGAGAGATCACAGTTCCAGGTGGTAGAAAACTTTCACTGTTACTTTTTCAGGAATTGTTTGGCTCTAATGTTAGAGTCCCATTACATACTGGGGCAATGTAATGAAGGGATTTAAAGCTCACCAAAAGAATGATCTAAATTGTCATTGATTAAAACTATTATGTTAAGTGGCTCCTAATAATTTTAGAGCACATGTTTCAGTAATTGGTAAAGCTTCAGTGGGGTGCTGAAAGCCAGGACAATAGTGAATCTAGTATAATTTTAAGAACCTCATAGACGCTTTATTCATTTTGAAAGGAGAGATTTTATTTTTCTTACTACCTGTTATGTGGTAGTCAATGGACTAAGAACTCAGATCATTTAATTCTTATAACACCCTGTAACTATAAAATTTTATTCCTCAGGTTGTGGATGAGGAAATTAAGTCTCTGGTAAGTTGAAAAAATCACTCAGATGTGTAGGCTGGTTTTGACTTTGATTTATATCTCTTCCATTCTGAAACGCATTTTTATTTTATTAAACCTTTTTTTTTCCTTCTGAAAATTCTTTATATTAGGGCTCAGTGGCAGAGTGCTACAAGAGGGTCTGACTTTGATCCTCAGTACCACACAAACACACACAAAAAATCTTTTTCTTCTAAGTTATGTATAAAGAACCACTAAATAACAGGGTAGTGGCAAGACACAGTGGAAAGAGCACTATGCTGTCAGAGCCCTGGACCTGAAGTCAAAGTCAGGAAGAGACTCTGCCACTTGCAGAGTATTGTTCCCTCTGCCTCCATTCCTCACCTGTGAATGGGGAACATCGTGCCTACTCTGGACTCCACGGCAGTGAGGGTCAAATGAGCTGTTATCTCTGAAAGGTCTTGGCAAATGGCAAAATGGGATATGTCTTTTATCTGTGTATTTATTTATTTTACTGTATTTCTTTCCCAAAGTGCTCCTTAGGCTTGATTTAAATTATAAAGCCGGACTAGCTAATAAATGTTGACCACATATATGGTGCGGTTTGCATTCTGGAGTTGGTGATGACTTTGCAATAGGTTGTAATTTTCTAAGAGCCCAGAGTGACCCCTAAGGTACAGGAGACTGTTGCCACTGACAAGGAGTTAAGTGGTGAAGCTTCTTTGCCCATTTCCCTCTCAGCTAAAATGCATTGCTACAGATATTTTAGGAAAATCCCCATCCACTCAAAGAGGTACATTTTGTGTGGTAAGGAGGAGAGAATCACCTCGACGCCGTTGCTCGGAGCACCTGCCACTGTTGGTATCTTATTCTGGTCTGTACATGCCTGGATGGGATCACTATGCAATACAGATTATTGTGTCCTGCCTTTTCACCATGTTATAATAAGGGTTTTTCCATTTCCCTGTGCATTCAAAGAATGGCTGATAATATTCCATCACCTGGATTTGCTGTATTTTTACCTCACTGGGCCTGTTTTAGGAGGTTTCAATTATTAACTTTTAAAATTCATTGTTTGTATGTGCACCTTTGTGCATAGTCTTGGATAACTAAGTATTGGATTGACTTTGACAGAAAATAGCTCCTGAAAACGCAATTTGGAGGTCAGTGATAGTCATATCTGAAGGTTGCTCCAGTTTATGTTCTCACAGCAATGGTTTAAAGGTATTGTTTTTCACACTCTTGGCCATTTTTTTTTATTACTAATTTATTGGGCAAGAATTGATACCTTCACAGCTGGGTGTGATGGCACACACCTGTAATCCCAGAGACTGGAGAAGCTGAGGCAGAAGGATCACAAGTTTGAGGCCAGCCTTAACAACTTAGCCCTTAAGCAACTTAGTGAGATCCTGTCTCAAAATAAAAATTAGAAAGGGCTGAGGATTAATCATGCGGGCTCCATGATTAAGCACCCCTGGGTTTAATCCCCAGTACCAAAAAAAGAAAAGATAGATACTTTGATTATTTTAATCTGTACATTATGTTTACCAGCAGCTTAATTATTTTTTCTAGCATTGGGGCGATCTTTTCATGTCTACAGTCCTTCCAGGACAATTCTCAAATGTGAAAACAAAAGTTTGTGTACACTTTTGGTATACCATTAATGATAAAATGAAATTTTTCTAGAGTTTATATTTATCTCACTTAGTCTGCACATTCATAAGTTTTCCTGCAGTGACACTCACAAGTTTGATTCTGGAATGTTACACAGCGTGTGTTAAACGCACCATATTTCTTTTCTAGAATTACAAAGGCTGAATTTAAGCACATCTGGCCTCCAGATTTTCAGATAAGGAATTTTGGTCCTGCATTTCCTCTTTGACTTAGTGGTTCAGTCTGTTGGGGGCAAATGTACATAGCTTATGCAAATATCCAAAATATCCTATAGAGAAACAGCAAAAATTCCACAGGGATTTTAAAAATATCAAAAATCTGATGAAGACTTTTTAAAATAGCAGAATACCCTGTGAAGAGAATAACTCCTCAAAGCATGGTACCTCAAGAAAAGAAGCACCCCCTTGCCATCCTAGCGTGGAATTGAGTAGAACAACAATACCTGCACAAAGCTGAGGGTTGATTTATTCTGGGTGGCTTTATGGACGAGTTCCCCTTATAATGGAACCTTGATGGATAGATGGAGTGGTTGGGCTAAATTTCCTCTCTGCTGTGCTCTGCCAGTTATTGACAGAGCTCTCTTTGTAAGACAAAGAAACTGAATCCACCCAAGGGACTTTTGGTTAAGTGGGATGGGCAGAGGGTGGTGGATATCCCAGGCAACCCACTTTCTTGTGCCCAGTCATCCTACCTCAAGGATCTTTTTCACAAACTCATTGAACTCAGGGGACCTGGCTTTCCACTTCTGCTGTAATACCCCAAGGCCCACAGTTACTTGTCTTTGCCCCTGTGGTACTGTCCCAGGATACCACATAGGGACAGTACCCCAGCCTTGAGTCTCCTGTTTCTTGTTCCAGCCGCCAGCCTTCCCCTATGTCTGTCCCCATTTTGTTTGCACACTCCTGTGTATAATTGCATCTCAGCCACTAATAAAAGTGGGAATCATGCAGGGTTTCTTATCTGATTATGGAGAAAATATGGCCAAGCCACTGCATGGAATTATTGCATGAAATAAAACAACCGAGTGCTTGTCACAGTGTTTGGTACACAGTACGTGCTAAAAAGGTATGTTACTATTAATTGTCCTTTACTGCTGAGGGATGAGACCAAGTTTCTAACCACTCCAGAATTTTCTTTTCTGGTCCTCTACCATTACCTGAGCTAACCCCTAACCCATCTGGCACTTGAGCCCTGGATGCTGGTGCTGGCTGTGGAAAGGGAGTTTGGGGAAGTAGTGTTGGGCAGTGCCTAAGAGCCCATGGGAGGAAGAGTAGGGGCCAGAGGGCTTGGCAGCCAGGGGAATGTGGGTCAGACACTGGCTGCCAAAATTAGACAAGGAAGGACAGGAAGAAGAAGGAAGAAGCCATTACCTTTAGAAAGGCAAACTGTGTTACTTTTTTTTTTGGAAGATCCATCAGTTATTTTATTTCTAGCCAGTTGATCTATAGGTATGGTCACAGAATTGTGCCAGTTTTGCCAGGCATAATGTTGTACTCCTCTAATCCCAGCGACTTGGGAGACTTGAGGCAGGAGGATCTCAAGTTCAAGGCCAACCTCAGCCCCTGTCTCAAAATAAAAAAATAAAAAGGCTGGGGTTGTAGCTCAGTGGTAAAGTGCCTCTTGATTCAGTACCCAGAGCACACACACACACACACACACACACACACACACACAAATTGTGCCAATTTCTCCCTAGAACGTAGTTGGCACATTGGCGTGCTGTTTGGTTATCAAGGGTCTGACTGGTTTTGGCGGATCTTCTCACTGCTCACTGGTGAGTGTGTAGATGAAGTAGAATCATGATGAGGAAGCAGAACCATGCAGTGTTAGGAATGGAAGGGGTCTTGGTGATCTCTTCAAGCTTGATTAGTGGAGGAGGAAACTGAGTTGGCCTTGCCAGGACTTTACTCCCTCTAGAACTCTTCCCGTACTGTTCAGGCTGTCCCTCCACTGAAGTGGACTCAGCATTGCTACTGGTGGCAGATTTCCTTGGTCCACATTTGCCCTTGCTTCTAACACTCAGGGGTCCAGTTTTCTAGTTCTTAGGATCTGGGATAAGCAGGACCTGAGAAAGAACAAGTTTAACTATGTGACTCATAAGTACTTCTTAGTCAAATACTTTTAGAGTGCAAAGGGACTTTCACGATTGTCTTATCATTGGCCCCCTTCCTTTGCAGGTGGGAAACTTAATCCAGGAAGTCTCAGGGGCCTTCAGGTATCAGGGATGACGTAGCCCATGGAGAGAGGAGCTGATCATTAGGGAGGGACTTTGCATCTTGTTCAGTGTTGGAAGCTCACATCTAAGCACAAGAGCCGGATTAAAGTAGATACTTAAAGTTTGGATGAGGGCTGGAGCAGTGGCTCAGTGGTTATGGCGCAGAGCAATGAAAACCACATGAAAAACTAAAGAAAATTGATTCTCTATTTCTCTCTCTCTCTTAAAAAAAAAAAAGTTTGGATGAAGGAAGAAAACCCAAGGTAGAAACCTGACATTCCAATTCTTCACCAAGCCTGTCTTTATAATAAAGTGAAGAATCACTCTTTTCAGGATTCACTCCCAAAGCTTAGCTGCAAGTCTCCACTGCCCTTACATGGAATTGGTAGAAGCCATTTGTCTGCCAGCCTCTGTGGGCCACATGGCTCCAAAGGTGGAGAAACCTGGGCATGGAGAGAGAAAGTGATAACATCAACTAAGCAAGTTCTGCCTTATCAGGGGAGAGCTGTGGCACTGGGAGGAGGAAGGATTAGTGGATATTTTCAGTGCAGAGGTTTTCAAAACTCGAAATACATTCACAAAGATCTTTTCAAACTACACCAAGTTGTATTTCTGCAACCAGGGCTTGCAATGTGTCTATCAAGTGTGTATGTATCATAATCCTAATTTATTTTACTTTATGACACTCAAAACCATTTGCTTCATGGTTGTCTTAGTCTATTTTTTGATTCTGTAACAAAATATTTGAGAGTAGGTAGTTTATAAAGAAAAGAAGTGTACTTGGCTCACAGTTGGGGAGGCTGGGAAGTCCAAGGCGTGGTGCTGGCATCTGCTGGGTACCTGGTGAGTACCTTCTCCCAGTCTCTCTACGTGGCGGAGGGCATTGCATGTTGGGAAGAGCAAGCATGCTAGTCTGGTTTCTTCCTCTTTTTGTAAAGCCACTAATGCCATTGTGGGAGTCCCCACATTCATGACCTCATCTAATCCTCATTACCTCCCAAAGACCCCACCTCCAAAGTCATTAACATGAATTTGGGGATTAAGTTTCCAACGTGAACTTTTGGGGCACACTTTAAATCATAGCAGCAGACTAATTCTTTGATTTAGTCATTCAGCAAATATTAATAAATGTCATACTGTGTGCAAGGCACTGAGGAGTGATGTGAACAGAAGAAACTCAATCCCTGCTTTTGTGGAGCTAGCAGATTATCAGGGAAGACAATTAAACAAACAAAATGATAGAGTGTTTTTAGTACCTCAGTAAGGAAGGTGTGGCACAGGACCAGAGTAGTTCACCTGGGGCTTGGGTGGGTCATGTGTGGAGAAATGAGAATCCAGCGCAGGCTGGGCAAGCTTTCTGGAGGTGAAGTTTAAACTTGCAGAGCTGTAGGGCTTAATCCGGTGAACAGAACCAGTGGTGCTAGGGTTCTGATATGGTTCAAGTGTGTCCCCCAAAGGCTCATGTGTTGAAATTTCATCCCCGCTGCGAGGCAGTAAGAGGGTGGAAACAATCTGAAGGTGGCATTTAGAGCTGGGGCCTTCGGGAGGTGATTGGAGTGGATAAAGTTTGAGGGTAGAGCCCTCATGATTAAATACTGATGGCTTCAGGAAAAGAGGAAGAGAGAACAGAGGAGACATTCAAACACATGCACACATGTACTTTCATGCACTCCCATGCATGCCTCTTGCCACTCACCATGAGATGCCCTGTGTCGCCTTGGGACTCTACCAGCAAGAAGGCCCTTAACTTCCAGAACTATAAGCTAATGAAACTCTTTAAGTTACCCCATCTGTAGCATTGTGTTATTAGTAGCAGAAAGCAGACCAATGCGGGATATCAGAGCAAGCAAAGCCACAGCAGTGGTTCCCAAACTCGAGCATGCGGGGGGCCAGCTGGAGGGCTGCTGCATTGCCCCCTAGTGCCACTGAGGCAGTAACGCTGGGATGGGGCTGGGGAATTTGCTTTTCCTTTGCATTGCCCAGTGATGCTGGCCAAAAATCAAGTGTGGGCATGGGGGCTGGGGAGAGAAGAGGTAGAAGTAGGTGCATTGTGCCCATGTTCACCTGGAATTCCACTCCCTCTTCTTGGGCTGTCTGTATCCTGTCCTCTGCTCATTCTTCAAGCTGAGACTCAAGATGACATTTCCAGGAAACCTCTCCTATTTATTCTCCTACTGTCCCCTCTTTGAATATACGTATTGAGTTCATGTTGCATCTGTTCCATGTTTATAACATTTGATTACATATACTCGTTTGCTCTGAGTGTGTTTTGTCTAACTAGAGCTCCTTGTGAGACATGATCAGCTAAATGATGATCAGATAAATATTTGGTTGCTTGATGAAATTTAATTCTTGCAGTTATATGAGGAACAGATTGCCATGTTTGCTGTTCTGTAGGTGAGGAAACTGAGACAGGAATAACAAGATGAAGAGAAGTGAAATTTCCTGCTCAAGTCGCAGAGTAGGGGAAGCCAAAGCTAGATGTATATTTGTTCTCAAATGCTCTTTGCATCGTGTGAAATTGCATGTGTTCTGTGCTTTCTCCCACTGGGAGAAGGGAAGTTTTGTGTTTAATTTGTCTTTTTCACTGAAGTTCCATCTACTTAAAGAGCAAACCATGCTGGGTGTGGGGGCATATACCTGTAAAGCCTGTTGACTCAGGAGGCTGAGGCAGGAGGATTGCAAGTTCGAGGCCAGCCCTGGCAACTTGGTGAGACCCTAAGCAACTTAGACTGTCCCAATAGGAAAAATGAAAAGGGCTTGGGACATAGCTCAGTGGAAAAGTACCCCTATGTTCATTCCCCTGTACTGAAAACAAAACAAAACAAAACAAAACAACTACAAAAACAAGATCAAGCCAAGGTATCTTATGAATGAAATGTAGATCTTTGTTTTTAGTGAGAAATGGGTAATGGTTGGGCTAGGAATTTTTCAGAAATTGGGCACTTGCTTTTAGAGTGAATATTTGAAGGTAGTGATTCAATTTAACATGTAATTAGGCTTAGAGATGATTTTTATAAAATTCTGGCATAATAGAGATGTGAAGGGAAAAATTGCTTTTAGTTTGTGAAAAGACACAAATTTGATAACTATGCCATTACCTTTCTTAATCTGCCAGAAACATTCAAGTGGTTGAAGATTTATAAAGAACCTGTGTATAACATGTCATGTGGTTGGTAGGGTTAAAAACAAATGAACTAACAATTCCTTTCAGTTCAGAGGTCAAGCCTTCCTCCCCAAGCCTGTTAACAACTTGGTTCTCTGAGATTCCTCTTAGAGGTGGAAGTTTGAACACTTCATTGGGCTTTCTGTCTCAAAATGTAATTCAGGAACACTAATTTCCCAATGTCCCAACAGCTCTTTATAGCTGGAAGTCTCCAGCACAATTGTGTGAATTATCCACATTACAAAAAACGGCAGCCTGGAATTTCCTGGCATTGGCGAGTCTGCAGATGTGCGGGGCTCATTCCTTCATTTTTCTTTGCAAGGTTGGGCTGCGTGCTTCTATAGCTGACTGTGTTTATTGCTTCCTCAGTTCTTTCCACCCTCTGTTAAAGGGAAAACACAAATAACCACTGGCAGGAAAGTGGAGGACTACTGAGTGCTTACTGATAGAGCCAAGAAGCTGGGTTTGAAATTAGCATTATTTTTGGTACCAGGGATTGAACCCAGGTGTGCTTAACCACTGAGCCACATTCCAGCCCTTTTTTACTTTTCTTTTTAAAGAGAGAGTGTCAGAGAGTCAAGTTTTATTTATTTATTTTTTTATCTTTTATTTTCGTTTTGTTTTGCTTTTCCAAGACTTTGTTGTGTATGTGGTGCTGAGGTTTGAACCTGGGTACCGTGCATGCCAGGCAAGCGCTGAGCCCCTCTCCAGCCCGCCTTTTTACTTTTTATTTTGAGACAGGTTCTTACTAAGTTGCTTAGGGCCTTGCTAAGTTGCTGAGGCTGGCTTTGAACTTGAAATCCTCCTGCTTCAGCCTCCTGAGCTGCTGGGATTACAGGACTGCACCACTGTGCCCTGTTGGAGGGGAACATTATTTCACATGCATATTTACCAGGGCAGGGCCTTAATAGTCTTCATGGTCAAAGCTTGTAGAGATTCCTTATACAGCACACAATTAATTTAAAAAAGAAGTCTTCCTTTTTTGAGATACTGTTGTTGTTTGTTTGTTTTTAAGAGAGAGGGACAGTGAGAGAGAGAAAGAGAGGATCAATTTTATTTAGTTTTTCATGTGGCTTTCTTTGCTCTGAGACTTCATTGTGGACATGGTGCTGGGGTTCGAACCCAAGTCCTTGTGCATGCTAGGCAAGCGCTGTAACCTCTGAGCCACTGCTCCAGCCCTGAGATACTGTTAAGTTTTATGCAGGTGTGTCAAATTTGGTTTCTGTCCTGCACAAACGTGGAATTGAGAAGGCAGAGATAGGCTGTGGAACAGTGGAGAATGGGTGTGGTATAATCAGAACCATGAAGTGCTGTGGGGGATCACAGAGGAGGGGGATGTTTCCTTTGATGATGAGAGGGATGGAAAGGACTTCATACATTTAAGTGGACCTTAAAGGGATCCCATGAAACAACCTGAGCAAAGGGTGGGAGGTAGGAACAGAAAAGTCAGTGAAGACTGGGTGGGGACAGAGGTCCCTCAGTGAAGGCTGTGGGAGCCCCAGGCTAGGCCACGGAGCTAATAGAACTGTGCACTTGATTGTGTAGGCAGTGGGAGCTGAGAATCAGTGTGTGGAGTGGAGGACTGGGGACCGGAAGAGCTGGAGAGGCTGAGCTGAATTGGACCTGAGTTTGTTTCTGGCCCCATCCTGCCGGGTTGCTGTTCCTATGCTCATATCTGGAGAAAGAAAAAAAGAAAAGGAGGGAGAGTGCAAATAATACTTGTTTTGTTCTTTCTACATTTCAGAGTTGTTTAGAGGATCAAGCAAATAATATAGTCCTTTGTAAGTAACGCAAATAAGACCCACGTAGCACAAGAGGTTTCATGCCATACATATGAGGTACAGAGAGAAGCAAATTTCTTTTTTTCCAGTTTAAGGAGTGCTTGGAAATGAATCATGAAGTAAGTGTAGTGTACACAGCCTTGATGGTTTGAGAGCCAAGACATGTTCATTAATGCTAAAAGCTAACTAATTATGACTTCGAGCAAATCCTCAGAAATGACAGTCAGCTTGACTGCTGAATTCTTAACTGTTAAACATTTACGTTGGGAAGACTTGAACCTTTCCAGTTTTTAGTCCTATTGTCAGTGAAGCCCACGTTGTTTCCTTCCCTTTCCGGGTCAGGAGGGCAGTCAGTGTTAGGGTGAGTATGTAAGCAGACATGCAGATTATGACTTGTGAATCCCTGCTTGGCCAAGGGCTCCATTTTGGTCACTTCCTGCAGGTCTGTTTTCTCATCTCTCAGTGTCTTAGAATGTGATTGAGTAGACCTGGGGAGGAAAAGTGACCAATCTGATAGTCATCTAGTAGACATTTGGTGCCTGCCTATTATGGAAGTAGTTCTTACACAGATTGTGTTATCTATGTCTTGGTTCCTGGGTGGATGGGGGTAGGAATGGGAGAAAGCTTGAGGGGAAGAATTCTTTAGCTTGAACCACGGGGTATAACATTTGATCTTTCCCATGCTAGTTTGGTACTGTACCTTGAAATACTCGGGAGTACTTCAAGTCCACATTGTATAATGAAAGTATACATGTTTGATCTCTGTCTTTGATTTCTGGCACAGAACTCCTAATGCCCTTGGAGTTTATTGCATGGTAGGTATGAACATCTTTTGTTATTTGTAGTGAGCCCTGAAGCCATTCTTGAGTTTCTTTTAATGAGGTGACTCTTAGTGGGGTCCCAATAGCTTCTGAATGGGGCTGGTTTTGCCTGTGGATCCAACCATGTGATTAGAGGGTTGGTGTGTTTTGACCATCCCTGATCTGGAGGAGGGGGAGAGGGTCTGGAGATTGGGTCAGTCACCAACAGGCGGTGACTTAATCAATCTTTCCTATGTAAGAAACTTCAATAAAAACTCTGAAACTGGAGAGACTGGGGGAAGGGTATCAGGTGGCAGTGCAACTGGAGAGAGCGTGTCTGCCTGACCTGTCCCTTTGCATATTTTGCCCTCTTCCATTTGGCTGTTCCAGAGTTGAATCCTTCACAATAAATCTATAATTATAAATACCATGCTTCCCTGAAGTCTTATGAGTCATTCTAGTAAACTATCGAAGTGGATGGTGGGAAACTCCCAAATTTGTGTTCAGCTAGGCAGCAATATGCTTAACCTGGAGACCCCTTTTGATGCTGGCATATGAAGCAGGGGCCATCCTTTGGGATTGAGCCCCTAACCTGGAGGGTACTAACTCCAGGTAGTTAGTGTCAGAATTGAATTGAATCGAATCATTGTAGGACATCCAGTTGGTAATGGAGGATTGGGTGTTAGAAGTCAAGTCTTTTTGTTGTGAAAAACTAACTCATAACAGTATAACATTATGCTCAGAACAATTTCTTTTGAAATTATAGTTGTTTTCTATTTAGAAAAAAGATTCAAGAGTGTTTACAAAAATTTAGTAGGAAAGGAAAAAATATATCAGGCCAGTATTATACTTTTCCTGTGTTTATACTATGTTTTGTGGTATACTAAAGTGGAAGTTATACCACCCTATGGTTGTCTTTGACCCTCGTTTCCTATGGTTTAGGCCAAATATTTCAAAGCATTGTCTCTGCCTCTGTTCAGTGGAAATATCTAGCATGTCAATATTATGGATTGTAGGTAGTGTCCCTCGCAGGGGATTTCCAGGACTGCATTCTGGCTGAACCTCTGTAGCATTAATACTAGTGTTAGGATGAACCTTATGAAATTACCAGTATTCAACTGGTTTTGACCAACAGTGACAGCAGTTTCATGTGGTTCAGCCTAATAGTAATGAAGGCTCTTTATTGACTTGTCTGTAATTAAAAAAAAAAATCCAGCTGTTCTGAGTATCACTAAGATCTTTTAGAAAATGCATAAAGTAGAAAAGGAAAAAAAATTCAAAGTTCCAATATTAACTGTATTAGAAAACGTATTGTGTAACAACCTTCTTTATTCTATTCATAGACTATCCTTTCCCTTTTGGAAAAAAAAAACATTTTGTGATTACTCTTTGTTTATAAGAGAAAATTTGAAAGATACTTAGAAACTAACACACTAACAAAAAAAACAAAAAATAAACCCCCAAAACAAAAATAAATCCCCAGTAACTCCAATTCTAATCTTACTACTCAAAGATAATTACTGTAAGTGTTCTTCTTTCCTTATAAAATCTGGGATTGAGCTGGAGCAGTGGCTCAGCTCAGGTGCTTGCCTGGCATGTGCCAGGATTCCGATTGAAACCCCAGCACCACATACACAAGGAAGTGCTGGAGCAGTGAAAGCCACATGAAAAACAAAATAAAATTGATTCTCTCTTCTTTTTCTCTCTCCCCCTGCCCCCTGCTCTCTCTCACTGTCCCTCTCTTTCTGTTTAAAATAAAAAATCTGGGATCATGTTAGCACTGAATAATGCTTTGTATGTATTTATTTTTTCATTTCATAGTTTTCATTAACAGTTGAGACCATTTTGGTCAAAGTGGAATATGACAAGACTGATCCCTTCTTCAGATTGTTTCTATTATTTTGTGTGTTTGTTTTTGTTTTTTGGTACCAGGGATTGAACCCAGGGGCACTTTCTATTTTAAGAGTCAAAGGGAAGTTTAGGATTTCAGAGTGGTAATCAGCAATTCCAACAGTACCGGGCAGACCAGAGTGGCATTTAAATTTCGTTTCTTACAAATGATGGCTGTATTATTTTTTAAATGAGCCTTTGATGCCAAAAAAATAAATGAAATAAATTTTATTGGAGAGAATGTAACTTTTAAATGCTCCCTCCCTTTCCAATAATTGACTCAGCAGGAAAAAACCATTCTGTCATTCTAGAGTTATTACTGGATTCAGTGAGTAATGATTATCTGTAGATTTTCTGCTCAAGCCTGTTGTTCAACTACTGGAACAACGTATTGCCTAGAATAGAGATGAGGTGTGGATAATCCCATTCCATGGAATTTTACTGAATGTAAAAGTTGTTCACTCTTACAGCTAAAAGGTAACAGAACATCAGGGCATGGGACTCTGGGACTATAACCAGCTGCCTAAATTAAATTTCACGTATGTTGCTTGCTACCTGTGTGACGTGGTGTAAGTTACTTGACTACTCTGTGGTTTAATTTTTACATCTATAAGTTGTGTTGAAAATAGTGCCTGACTCGTGGGGTTATTGGGAGGGTTAATATGTATGAAGTGTTGGAATAGTAACTCTAAAAGTATGCATCAACGTGTGACTGTTACTCACAGTATTTTTTCTCTGGGTCTAAATGGTTGCTACTGGTTTTCAGAGTTCTTATTTGGGTTTGTCTAATGACCTTCACATTCATTTCTCCCCTTTAAATTCACTTCTCTATGTGTAGGACTTTCTATTACTCCTGTTTAATCTTTTCTGTGTTTGTCTTTTCTGATAGGATCTTTGCATTCTCTCCCGGTCCCTCTTGTCCTTGCCCTTTCTCTAGCAGCACTTGTGGGAATTTCACACAAGGAGACTTGGACCGGATGGAACCTTAGCTCCATGGTTACTCACCTTCATCTCCCAGTCCCCAAATTCTCAGAAGCCAGATCATTTGTTGTCTTGCAAGAACACTGCTTGGCTTAGCCTGTGATTAATTGAAAAGCCCTCTGTTTAGGACTTCTGTAGTTTTCTGTTTAATCATTATCTGCTTCCTGTTCCTGGAAGGAAGAGAAGTGCCTGGCCGCTGTGACAGGGAGCCCTGGTGGCCGCCTACGCGTTCTGCACTCCAGTGCACACCACCCCCTCCAGCCCTGCTCCAGGGTTCACTATCCTCCCCTCTGTGCTTGGTTTTGTATCCCCAGCTGAGCTGTAGATTCATGAGGATAGCAGCTGCTGTACACTGATAATGATAATTGCTGCCGATCATAAAATCGCAGCAACACGAGCTAACACTTATTGAGTACTTACTGTGTACTAGGCACTTGGATAAACCCAAATTAAGTTCATTTAATACTCAGCAATGATTCCGTTATTATCTTCATTAGATAGATAAAGAAACTGAGAGTTCATCGACCTGCCTGTGGTCTCACAAGGTGAGCTGAACACAGTGAAGCTAAGAAAGGATTGGTTTCTGCTGTGCTTCCTTCTTAGCAAGCAGAGTCTGGGCCCTGCCCACCACCGACCGACCTTGATTCAGATCTTAGCCCAGCTAACACGATGAGTTTCTCAGATGAGTGGTGATACTTGGTCTCCATTTCTGAGATGTGTTGAATAATAGTTATGGAGATTAAAAAATAGATAATGCAAGTAAGACTTTGGGAACAAAAGGGAGCTCTCTGCACAGTTTAGTTGTTCTTAGCAGTTGGTAGTGAAGCAGCTGAGCATCCCATAGCCCCAACTATGGACATCCTAAACGCCCAGCAGCACTGCAGGGGTGGGGGTACCCTATCAGTGTCTCTTTCTGGGGTTGGGTCCTCCCTGGGCCCGTCTCCCTGTTTGAAGCCCCTGCTCCACTCTGGCCAGCTCAGCACTATATTCTGCTTGAGGGGGATGGCATGACTGGCCTCCCAACCCTGGCAGGGCAGCTTGTACTCCAAAACCAGGGCTCTAGCTTCCCAAGATGTACCCTCTGCCCCACCTCCCTCTGTAAGCTCCAGGGGGCTCTCTGATCCCTGAGGGAACACCGCCTGGCCTTGCTCTTGCTGTTGCTGCCAGAAACAGGCCATCTGGGCCTGTCCTCTACTTCCTATTTGATGATTTTGTTCTGGCGCTTGCTGCTTAGCCTTCATTCTGCAGCTGAAGTAATTTCTAACCTAGTCCTTGCTTGGCCTCTTGCAAGGAACGTCCATGAAGGGAATCCTGTTAGGAATCCATCCCTCTGGAAAGTGAACAGAACAGTGGCCTTTGGTGAGGTTATGTAAGATTGGATTTGGTGTCCCCCCCAGGGATCTGGCAGTGTGGAATGAGACGGAGTCCTGTGAAAACTGAGCTGAGGGCCAGTTCCCAGAGCTGGGCTTAGGAATGTGCTATTTGTAGCCTTTTGAATCTGCAGACTGGACCCGTGTGTTGAGCATGGAGTGGACTGGTGTGTCGCTGCCACTGGGCCTACCTGGCAAGTGAGACTGTGGGGTGCATTGTTTGCCTAGCTCTAAAAAGAACAGACTTACTTATGTGTTTGGAGACAGTTGGTATTTTGTAAATGGGGTGCATTGGACACTCTGTCCTACCCAAATAGGATCTTAAGAACACTGATTATCAAAGTACTGTTGACGTGGGCACTCCATCAGTTGATTACCTGGGAGGCCTCTGGAGGGAGAGAGTCTGCCTGCACGGGTGCCCTCACTGCATCCCAGGAGTTGTGATGGGGACCAAACTGCCAAGACTGGACACAGTCCCGTTTATGTTTGCTGACTTTGACCACAGTGTGTCTGGATGGTGTGCTCTTGTGTGTGAATGGGGAAAGTGGCAGCAGGTCAGAGGTCATGTGCTCCTGTTGGGCTTGTGTCTCTACTTTTACCCAGGGCTGTCATGTTAGGCCACTTATTTACAAAATAAGGACATATCTCATCAAGTATCCTGGCCAACTTGTTGGGGACTAGAGGTTTCAAATAAAATAACGATGTGAAAGTGCTTGAAAAGCATCATGGCTTTTTGGGAGGGTACTTTTATATAACGGGTCTATAGCAAGGTGTATGATCGAAAGATTTCTTTGACCTTTTCCCTCTCTCCATCTCTCTTCCCTCCTTCCTTCCTCAAAAAGTTTTATATGCCATGTAATTAACGTTGCTGGTACAAATCATGTTTGTGGCAACTATGGTATAACTTCCAAGCAGAAAAGTTTGTGAGTAATAATTCGACCGCACACCTATATGTGAACTGGATGCTTTTGAATAGGTAGGAACAGCTCTTCCTTCACTCTTACTTTCATGACAGTTGTGGAGGGGTAGAATAGACTTGCACTTTATTTTTTTAAATTTATTTTTTTTTTAAGAGAGAAGGACAGAGAGAGAGAGAGAGAGAGAGACAGAGAGAATCAATTTTTATTGAGTTTTTTCACGTGGCTTTTGTTGCTTTGACATTTAGTTGTGTACGTGGGTGCTGTGGTTTGAACCCCTATACCTGCGCATGCCAGGCAAGCGCCATAACTGCCGAGCCACCACTCCAGCCCCAGACTTGTACTTTAGAGCAGTATTTTTGTTTGTTTTTTTTGCAGTTAAAATTAATTTTGGGAGGGGGCTGGAGCGGTGGCTCAGCGGTTTCGGCGCTTGCCTGGCAAGCACAAGGACCCGGGTTCAAACCCCAGCACCACGTACACAACTGAGTGTTGGAGCAACTAAGGCCATGTGAAAATTAATTTTGGGACATTTTCTGCTATTGAGATTTTTTAAAAATTGTACAAATTTCATCTTGTAGCTAATCTAAATTTTTCATGAAGGTGATTTTTACGTTAAAAGAAGAAGCATGCAGATTCCAATGTCAGTGATACATAATCGGGTCTTTTGCCAGGGCACTGGGGTGAGCATATGTAGACCTGGGCTACAGGCCAGCTTTGTGGTTGGTTGGTAATGGTTTAACCCTCCTTTTTTTCTGGAATACATGTGTCACTGATGGAAAGAGGGTGGGCCCTAGAGACCCACTGCCTGTCTTGGACCCTGTTGTGCCACACTCTGGGGCTTGTTATTGATCCCCTATGGGTCTCATTTCCGTCACAAATGGGGCAGTGAGAGAATCTACCTTATACCTTACACAGGTTGCCAAAACGGGATGAGACTGAACGTGAAACATCTAGAACAGATTCGGACACCACAAACAGTGTTGCCATTACAATTGTTTTAAAGTAGCCACTCATTCTTGGTAACACACCACCTTTCCAAAGGGCCTGAAATAAATTCTAGGTTTCTGAATTTCTTTAAGGTCACTGCAAATAAGAACTCCATTTCTTTTTTGAATGGACATAACTTACAAGTTGAAAGATATAGATGGGTCTTTAGCAAAATTCTTTCCAGGCCTGCCCTTCAGTCCTTCCCAAACTGACTGCACTGAAATTAGCACAGAGAGGTGGAGCTGGGGAGGGGAGGGAGGGGTCCTAGAGCGGGAAAGAAGATGGGGAGAGCAGCCCCTTGGGCCTTGTCCTTCCTCACACCCCTCTTGGGCCTCTCCTGCTGTGCCCTGGTGTTCCTGGCCAGCTCTTTGGTGCTTTCCTGGCCTGTGTGAGTTGACCTTGCCCCATCTGGGTGAGGCCTGGTCAGAGGAGCCTTCTGTTGTCTCCTGAATGCAAGCCATTGTTTGAGATACTCAGGAAGATTCCAGAAGAGTCCAGAAGTTGAGCTTGTTGCCTTTCAAGACACTGGGATCCTAGAGTTAATCCCTTCCTGAGGAGAAGTCTGGGGGTGTTGTGGGCTGTAACTGTTGTCTGTGTTCAGCCTTTTGGTGCCCTGGGGGATTTATGTGTAGTCAGGGTGGTGTGAGGCCTTAAGAAATAACCTCTAGGGGTAAATCCCAGACAGTGGAGAATGCTGGGGACTTTCTCTGACCTGCAAAGTTAATTTTCCCTCTTCAGTTTAAATTGAAACCAGGGATGGTAAATATTTAGATTTCTTGTTTCTTTTCAGGTTTCTTTGCATTGGTATCACCCTGGTTTCAGTCTTTGTTCTCAAAGCAACCTGAGGTTCAGGAGCGATTCTATTTTGTCCTCTAACTTCCTGCCTGTCAGGAGTGTTTGTTCCTTTGTGCCCAGTCAAATTCAGTTTTTCTTTTAAGGCCTCCTATTAACTTCTCTTTTTTCCTGGGTCACCCTAGCTCTTCCCTTTTTAACCCATATAGTACTTCCACAAGGACACCCAGCTTAGGGAGGGAGGGTGAGACCCAAACATTCCTTTCAAGTAACTGGATGGGCTATTATAGTGGATTTTCCCATTATAGATAATAATTGTGATTAACGATGATAATTTCTCAAGGGGCCCTAGCAGAAGGCAGCTACAGATCAGGGGCTTGGATCTGGTGACACTAATTTCTGTATGATTGACTAGAGAAGCTGCGTGGGCTTCCGTCTGTCTCCAAAGTGGTCTTTGCTGCCCCCCTCAGACTTTGGTACTCATGTGTCCATGGTAGCACTTCAGGGACTTTGGCAACATAAAGATAAGTGAGGGACTGTATGCAGCTGAGGTTTGGGTGTAGGGAAAGTGATTGGTTTCAAGGGTGGGTGGACTTGGCCAGCAGGTGGCAGATGCAGCTTGGGGTCCCCCACCCTGTCATAGCTGCATTGTGAGGGAGGCTGGGTCTAAACAGTAGCTGCCTTGGAGTTGTTTGGAGGTTAGTGCTGCTCAGGTTTCGCTGCAGAGTTTAGCATTTATTTCTGTGCTGACTCACCTTGTTCTCCAGGTCCCATATAAGGTCATTTGTTCCCTCCATCCGTATTAAGCTTGATTTAGGGTAAAGGCAGTGTCCCTGTCACTGGCCCCTGCGACTCCAATCATCTATCTAGCCACATAGAAATAATTTTGGGGATTATTTTATTTTATTTTGTAGAATTTACTTCATTTTCTTTGCTTTTATTAGTGTAGGTAATTAATTTAAACTGTGTTTAAATAATTAGTGAAGGAGGTCATTTTGCACTAGCTTGTAGGTCCTGGCACTCCTGGAGCAGGCCCCGGAGACATGGATTTGTTGCAAGCACAGTCCTCAAGCAGGGACTGCCTGGGTTTTGTCCAGACTCTTACCAGCTTTCAACCATGTCAGCTAGGGCAAATGCCCACCCTCCCTGGGCCTCTGTGTCCTCTTCTCTGAAATGATAGCACTGGCCTCGTATTGTTGTGATGATCAGAAACACTTGGGGCCCCATGGTGTAAAGTTTAAATTATATGATTCCTTGCCCCAAGGGTCTAATCATATCTATTGATGTTTATGCAGCAAACTAAGTGGAATAGAGCTCATAAATGACCACATCCGGTCAGTACAGATTGTGCTGCCCAATGCATTTGTCAGATGAAATGTGTTATAAAGGAGTTGGTATTCGGAGCTTTTCAGATTTGGCCTTGCGGATGTGGATTTGGCCTTGTGATCTCCAGTGGCTTGAACCCAGAGTGAACTGTGGCTGGGGTTGGGAAAGACTGAGGAGCTGAGAGATTCTGAGAACTTTGAGGGACATAGGCTCCTGCTTGTTATTTTTCATATGAATAAACTGAGGCCCAGAGAAGTCAAGTAACACAAAAGTAACCTGTGGCAAGCATAGACAAAGAACAACCCCTTTAGAGAAAAGAATGTCCAACCATCTCAGTAATCTAGACCAAAAACAGACTCTTCTCAGATACTGGGGTTTTGAATGTTAGCTTAAAAAAAAAAGTGTGTGTATATGTGTGTGTTGTATTTTTAATTAATATGTGTGTGTGTGTGTGTGTGTTTTAAAAGCTGTTTTAAGGGCTGGAGCAGTGGCTCAGCAGTAGAGTGCTTGCCTGGCATGTGTTCAGGACCTGCCAGCACCACATACACAACTAAGTGTCAGAAAAACAAAATCCAGATGAAAAAAAATGAATAAAACTTGACTCTGTCTCTTGCTCTTGCTCATGCTTTCTGTCTTTAAAAAAATAAAATAAAAAATAAAAGCTGTTTTGCCCAGTGTTGGCGTGGATTGTCTTGCCGGCAGGTCTCTTTCCCATCAAGTGTGCTGGCTCTGCTGGGAGCCCTGGCTTTGGAGAAGGCTTCCCGTTTCCTGATAGGACTGGGAGAACTGCTGTCGCCACCATCAGCTGCCCTTGGCCTTGGTTGGCAAAAAGCTGCTCAGGAGAGGTTACCAGGGCCTCCTTATCCAGAGTCTCTGGTGACTGCTGTGTCTTCTCCATTTTTTTTGCAACCCGCAAGCTGTGCCCTCTGGGCTCGAGGAAGGCCGTTTCTGTGACTTCTGTCTCAGCTCCTCTAACCGTTGGGGTCAGTTGGAAATACAAGTATTACTTGGAACAAGCTAGGGAATTGCTTTCGACTGTTTTCAGTTGATTTGCAGCTATTCTTTATAGCTCTTTTTCACTTCCCTGCTGTCTTCCATCTTTGCCTCCAGTCTTTTGTAATCTTCTCAACATGATCTTGGCAAAATACACATGCATAGCGAGTCCTCAGAGTACAGAGAATGAACTAGACCTGGCTGGGCCCAGGAAAAACCCCAAGAATTTTGATAAAAATTGACCTTTGTTGGACATCATTTATTTGTCATGCTGTGGAAGGGAATGGTGCTTGTCAGTCAGGGCTCAGAACTGCCTGTTTGAGGATTTTCAAGGGGAGATGGGCTTGCTCTTGGAGAGATTGCTGAACTGGGAGGGGGACCCCAGGTTATGACTTGTGTAGGATGAGGTGGGGAGGGAGATAGAGATTGGGGACAAATTTGCAATTTCTCATAATGGAAACTGATGGAATCTGGTGAGGGGTATTTTCAAAATATATCCTACTTCTTTGCTAATTGGAACCCATGGTTTTGAAGTTTGACAAGCCTTTAAACTAAATTATGAAATATGAGAAAGCAGGACATTGTTGGGAATTTTAACAGAATAGTAACTAATTGATGAAATATTGTTCAAAGAAAAGTAACTAAAATATACTTTAAACAGCATTGGTAGTTGGATGGCGTTATCTTATTGATCTCTTTTTAGATATGCAGACACCGAGGGTAACTGGAAACCCTACACAAGCAGGTGGGATCTAGTTAGAATCCTGGAACTTAGTAACCATGTGAACTTGGGAACATTACCTAACATCTCTGTGCCTCAGTTTTCCCTTCTGTAACATGGGGATATACTGTTATGCATTTCATAGGTTTTTTTTAATACAATTCTTTTTGTATTAAGAGTTGAGTAGTTTTGCAATCATAAATGGGTATATAGTAACAATATGTTATGCATTTGATTGTAAACATTAGTTACCCACCATTGCCCGCCCCTAGTTTCTTGATTCTTCTATATTATGCCCCTAACAATATAATTGACTATATATATATGTGTGTGTGTGTGTGTGTAAGATTATGAATTTTACAGAATTAAATGATTGCATACATAATATTTGACTTTTCAGGAGGGTTAAGAGTATGCTACATTGTTGGTTGTCTCCCTAGTTCTCTCCCTATCTTCCCTCCCTCACCCATCCCCCTGCCTCTTCTGCCCCCCGCCATGCCTATGGATCCTCTAGATTATGTGTTGCTAAGTGTTTGCTGGGTCTAATACGTGAGTTTGACTACCTTTCACTCAAGACTGGGTTTAGTTCCAGCCTCCACAAATGAGTGAAAACATTTGACCCTTTACTCTCTGGGTTTGGCTAACTTCACTTAGCATAATTTCTTCCATTGCCATCCATTTACCTTCAAATGCTACAATATTATTGTTTTTAATAGCTGAGTAGAACTCAATTGCATATATATACCACGGCTTTTGGATTAATTATCATCCAATGAGGGGCATCTAAGTTGATTCCATAATTTAGCTATTGTAAATTGAGTTGCTATGAACGTTGATTTTGCTGTGTGTTAATGTGCTGATTCTAACTCCTCTGGGAAAATACCTAGAAGAGAAATAGCTGGGTTGTATGGTGGATCCATCCCTAATTTTTTGAGGAATCTCCACGCTGCTTTCCAGAGTGGCTGTATCAGTCTGCATTTCTACCAACAGTGTACTAGTGTTCCTATCTCCCTACAATCCCTACAGCATCTGTTACTGTTTGTATTCTTCATTTTTTCTGGTCTGCTTAGAGTGAGGTTAAACCTTAATGTAGCTTTGATTTGCATTTCTCTGCTTACTAGTGATTTAGAACACTTTCTCCTGTATTCATTGGCTTGTTCAATGTTCTCTGTTGAGAAGTTCTGTTTAGCTCTCTGGCCCATTTATTGATTGGATTGTTAGTGTTTTTGATGTGAAGTTTTTTGAGTACTTTGTAAATTTTGGATATTAGTCCCCTGTCGGAGGAATCACAGGCCATGATTCTCTCCCGTTCTATAGGTTGTCTCTTGACAATTTTGACCAGTTCCTTGCTGAGCAGCTTTTTAGTTTAATGGCATCCCACTCATTGATTTTTTACTTTAATTCTTTCACTTTAGGAGTTTTTTTGAGAAAGTTTTTACCTACTCCTAAATGCTGGATTGTTGGTCCTAATTTTTCTTCTAGCAGTTGTATGTTAGCTGGTTTAATTCCTAATTTCTGGATCATTTTTTATTTGATTTTTAGCCAGGATGAGAGATAAGGATCTAATTTCAACTTCCTGCAAGTGGCTGTCCAGTTTATCTAGCATCGTTTGTTGAACAGGCTGTCATTCCTCTGTGTAATATTTGACTCCCTTTGTCAAAGAGCAGATGTTTAAAGATTTATGGATTTGTCTCGGAGTCTTCTATTCCATTGGTCTTCATTCCTATTTTGATATGAGTGCTATGCTGTTTTTGTTACTACAGCTCTGTGGTATAGTTTTAGATCTAGTATTGCGAATCCACCCTGTTTCATCTTTCTGGCTTAGTAATGCTTTGGCTAAACTGGGTTTCTTGTTGTTCCAAATGAATTGGAGAATTGCTTTTTCTATATCTGTAAAGAATGACATTGGTATTTTGATGGGGATTGCACTGAATCTGTATAGTGCTTTTAGCAGGATGGCCATTTAAATTATATTAATTCTGCCTAACCAAGAGCATGGAATGTCTCAGGTCTTCTTCAGTTTCTGTCTTTAGTGTTTGATAATTTTCATTGTGAAGTTTTTTACTTCCCTTGTTAGATTAATTCCAAAGTATTTTATTGTTTTTGAGGATATTGTGAAAGGGATCGGTTTCCTGATGTCTTCTTCTGCCTCATTATTGTTGGCATATAGGAAAGCTATTGATTTGTGGGTAATGATCTTGTAGCCTTCTACTTTGCTAAATCTGTTTATAAGCTCAAGCAGTTTTCTGGTGGAATTTTTCGGAACTTCCAGATATAGGATTATGTCATCAGCAAAAAGGGATAGTTTAACTTTTCTCTTCCTATTCTTATCGTTTTGATTTCCTTCTCTTGCCTCATGGCTCCAGCTAGGGTTTCAAGTACTATATTGAATAAAAGTGATGAAAGTGGGCAGCCTTATCTTGTTCCCGAGTTTAGTTTTTTTGTGAAGACTCAGTCCTACCCTAGAGCTGGCTCATGGGTGCCCTGTAATTGTGATCATGGCTATTGTTAACACTCACAGTGGTGTGGTGAACTAGTGTGTCTGACTTCTAGCACTTCTGGAACCATCTCACCCTCAACTGTTCTCTTCCTTATTTTTGCTCTGCTTACGTTCCCTTCTGAGCCTGATTACTTTTTTCGTTTCCTCCTGGGCTTGGCAGCCTGCATTGCATTTTCTGAACAGGTTAGTAACCTTGAGGTCGGGGGCGCACACCTCAGCTGTGTTTCTGAGCACCTGCCCTTGTGCAGTCTGCTCACCTGCTTGTCCAGCCTTTCAGCCTCTGGGCCAGCCTGCTGTCAAGCCCCCTCTGCTGCCCGTGCCCCTAATTCTCCACACATGCCATTGCGTTTCTATAATAGAATCTACAGGACATTACCCACCTGTTTCCTGGGCTTCAATCCACTTCCTGTAAAGGACAGCTTCAGGAAGAAGTATCTCTTTTCCTGTTTAAGTGTTTAATCTGTCTCCTTTGTGTGGAAATCATCTCCCCAAAATCATGGTTTCACACTCCATCTCAGCCTCTCCCCTTTGCTACTTTCCGTCAGCATATTAATA
>PVKS010027904.1:0-26936 GCA_004027875.1 Aplodontia rufa
TGAGCCACCGCTCCAGCCCCAGCCTCAATATTAAATTCCCATCATGTCCCAAGCAGAGAGCCGGTTTCTGCACCATATAATCCTCCACCGACTGCAATATTGCCCCAGTAAGGAAATGCACTCCCACACCCAGCTCTGGAGGCCACGAGGCTGCATTGCCGTCTTGCTGCGTCCCTCTCCTTCCCCTGGCCTGTCAATAACAGGCCTTCCCAGGGGGACAGATGAGAAACCCCCACCAACTCTCTAACTCACAGCCATTCTGCATAAACTAAAACTGACTGTGGGCACTGGCATCAGAGAAAGTAACTCTTTAGCCCAGTTATTCCTCAGGGTGTCCTGAATGGAACATTGACTCAAATATTTTGTATCCAAAAGTCAGTGATAAATCTCAGGTTAAGTCTCAGAGTTCCATTGCTTTGTGTATCTTGTCTCTCAAGAGTAAGCAGAGCCATCTGTTCAGTCACTGGAACAAGATTTCAAAGCATTCATTCTCTTCAAGCTGTTTGCCCCCATGGAGGTGCCAAGATAAATCTCTGATAGGGACAATGTCCTTCAGATAAGATTTTAAATAAACCCTTCCATCTTTCCTCCTTTCCATTTCAACATCTGCGCTAGATTGCAAAATTGGCTGCTACAGCTCCTCTCCCTATAATCGCATCTTTGGGTGATCCGCCACTCCACTGGCTTTGAGCTTAGCTATGTGACTTCACTGGTCAACAGAACAACAGAAAACGCAATGCAAACAGAGATTTGGAAAGATGCTTATGCTTTGGGCCTTGCTCTATGTGTTCCTAAAACTCCGCTGTCATGCGAGGAACCTGGTCTAGCTGGATAAATAATGAGAGACATACGACTCAGCGGTCCCTGCTGTCCCCACTGAGAATATGCTAACTTCTGGGCATAAGCGTGAGTTTAGAGACCAGTCACCAGTCCATCCGCCAGCTGACAGCAGACTCACAAGCGAGCCCAGCAGAGCTCATCAACGACGGCTCAGATCAAAGAATGAGCTGACTACAGAATCAGAGGATAAACAAGCTTGTTATTTCAAGCCAGTGTAGTTGGGAGTTGATCGTTACTCATTAAAATAGTGCTGGTACAGAAATTAAAACCTAAATTACGATGGTGCCATAATCTAAAATATGTGCCGTTGACTTTGGGATCAATAAATGCAGACTAGAGAGTAACCAAGGGAAATGCTAGTGAAGGTTAGAAACTGATCAAACTGCTACTGGGAACTTAAAAAGCAATGAGTCAGGTGTGGTGGCACACACCTGTAATCCCGGGGCTTTGGAGGCTGAGGCAGGAAGATTGCAAGTTCAAGGCCAGCCTCAGCAACTTAGCAACTTAGCAAGACCCTGTCTCAAAATAAAAAATAAATAAATGAAAAAGGATGGGGATGTGGCTCAGTGGTTAAGCATCCCTGGTTTCAATCCCTGGTACAAGAAAAAAGAAAAATTTAATGAGGAAGCAGTGATGGAAAGGTGGGAGCTGTGGACTTGTGCTGTGTGGGGTGGAAGCTCGGTAGCATTGCCATCAATGGTAAGTGGAATGATACCAACCATCTTTAAGCTTTTGGACCTTGGGAAAATAATTTACAGGCATAATGTTCAAATAAGCATTTGGTTAATTTGGGTGCCTCTGATAACATACAGGAAAAGAGGTAGCTAAAGAAAAAAGTGTCTAGTTCATGAACAAAATATAGAAGGGGTAGACATGTCAGGATTCAGTGGATGGTAATATAAATCTGTTTCTCAATCCCAAGCTTTTAAGCACAGTAAAAGATTTTCAGAGTTAGTAATGGCCTCAAGGAAAAGATCAATCAAGGATGTGTCCCTAAGATACATTTTAAAGATCTGTGAAAGATTAAACAAGTTACCTAACTGACACTCTTAGAGAAGTGAGCTTGTAAAATAAGTCTTAGGACAAATATCCCAGAAAAATAAAAAAGTAAAACCTAATAAACCAGGTTTCTGTAAAATGGAGTGGACTTATCCTAGGAAACATAGGCAGCCCATAAAGTATTAAGGGACTTGTAGCAGTAAAACAGCCTTCAGCTTTAACTGGATGGGTCTGATTGCCCATTTGGGGGAAAAAAAAAAGACCTTAGGGCTCCCAACTTTATATAGGAACAAAATAGGCAGAAAAGGCTGCTAGGCTGTCAATACTTGTGTCTTTTCTTATGAAAAGGAAACATGTCTCAAAAGGCAGCATTAAAAATCAAGATAATGTGGGCTGGAGTGGTGGCTCGGTGGTTACAGCGCTTACCCGGCATGGGCAAGTACCCAGGTTCAAAACCCAGCACCCACATACACAGCTGAGTGTCAGAGCAGTGAAAGCCATGTGAAAAACTCAATAAAAAAAACGATTCTCTCTGTCTGTCTCTCTCTCACTGTCCTTCTTTCTTAAAAAAAAAAAAAAAGAATCAAGATAATGTACCACTGAAAACAATAAACTTGAAGTCCTTCTCAAGGAGATAGTTGTCCTTCCCTGCCTCACTGTGGCTTGATGGATGTGTGCAGGCCACGTGCTTACATTTCAGATCAAGAGCTACAGATCTAGGGGATCCACATTTGAAGAACCACATCCATTTCTGGATCTGATGTAAATCAGGAGATCCTAGACTTCAAACCTGATGGTACAACTAGATGCTGTTTCGGAGGATCTGGAGACGGGGCCTGAGACTCATTTTGTATGCGGGTGGAATTTGAACAATTCTGTGGAGGGCATATTGTGGTAAATTACAAAGATAGTTACAGATTCTTAAAAAAAATAAAAATAAAAACTTGCACACTGAGGCTAACCCTCTCCACTTGTTTGAATCTTGCCATCATTTGAGTAAGCCTGGGCTAACTCACCATGGGAAGAAGTCTGAGCTAGCCTGCTGGATAATGATAGCCATGTGACAGTCACCAACCTAGTGCCCAGGCAGCAAAGTACCAGATCTGAGTCCATTGAGAGCAGCAAGCCTGTAACCATCCTGTCAATGCCAACCTCACCACTGAATGCAAGCACATGAGTAAGCCCCAACGAGACGGAATCCAGCCGGTCCAGAAGGTCCCCTCATCCAATATGGCAGCAGAATCTGACACACCTTTAAATCTCTGTGATCTGTGATTAGCCTTGTCAGAAAGGTACCATAACACCACGGGAACCATTATACAGACTCTGATTTGGAAACCATAGCGTTGGTTAGTTACATGCTCTGTTGATACTATATAGCTATCATTACCACTCTTCCACCAAAAAACAGACAAATGAAAAAGCAATATTAAGTTCGCTCTTTAATTCACTCTGGAGAAAAGTCTCTCTTTTTAAACTAGACTATGAACTCCACTTAAGTCAGAGTATCTGGGCTCAAATCAATGCCACAACCACAAGTTCTGGGAACTTTGAGGAAGCCACTTACCCTAATGTGCTCAATATCCTCAGTCATAAAATTGGAATAAAATATGGATGACACTCACCTGCAGGGCTGTGGGAGAATGACAGGAGTCAGCATGTGCCATCTGCTTCCAATGGCTCTTGCTATATCTTCATAGCGAGTATTGTGTGTTTCTATTATTCAACGTCCACCATGAGTCTTAGCCATTGCTGAACATCCCCAAGCCCATGCTTCAAGTGGTGACACGTATCTGCAAATAAGTAGTCATTAGCAAAGATGTGGGCAATTCCAGAGCACAGACCATGGGAAATGAAGTACATGTAATACACTCATAAAGTTACCAGTATAAGGCATTTTTGTGAGACTTTTCTTTTAAGGATCTGAAAGCATTCCTCAGCCATGACCCCAACCAGCCCTGCCACCTGCCCCTCAATCTCCCATGCTTATAAATGAGTAGATGACTTTTTCTGACATGGGTGCTTTGCTCTGCTTTTAATCTGCTTCTCCTCACAGAGAAAACAACAAGGAAACACATGTTGTGCCATCTCAGAGGCCAACCAAGGATGACAAGAGCAGAGTCCCCCATGTCACGTTGTCTATGGACCCTCCTTATCATGAGGCTTTCCTCAGATCCCTGGATAATCACCGGACAGTCATCAGCACAGAATCTTCACAGGCAGAGGCGCAATGGTGTAAGATACTCATGAAGTTAGCATATAAAGATGCAGAGCAACACAGGAAAACAGCATGTGAGCGCGGAAGCTGAGATTGGAGACATGCATTGGCACAGGGAGGAATATCAAGGAGTACTGACAACCCCCAGAAGATAGGAAGAGGTGAGGAAGGTGTCTCCAGATCCTTCACAGAGATCAGCCTTCCCAACAACAGGGTCGAGGTGGAAACTGGGAGACTGACCGGCTGTGAAGTTCTACAAAAATTTCAGGAGACAAGATGGTGACCTAGACCAGGATGTAGCTAACAGGGGAGGTGGTGAGAAGGCATTGCCACCAGGATTTACAAGCAATGGACCCATGTACCCATCCCTAGGCCTTCACTTACCTGCTTTTTGTCACTGTTGATAAGATTTGCATTTAATATAAAAGGAATGACACAGCCTAAGCCCTTTTGTGTCTATGCTATTTTGGAGAGGCCTCCACATTGGTGAGATTTCACTAGTTGTGTTGTAGCTGAGTAGGACCTTTGCATATATAGATACAGGGCAGTTTGCATATCTAGACATCAGTGAAAGAACAGCTGGATTGTTTCCAGATTTGAATTATTAAGAACAAGCCTTTCAAAAACCTTCATTTACAAGTCTTTGGGTGGATATAAATTCTCATTTCTCTTGGGAGATATCTAGGAGTGGGTTCTCATTTCTCTTAGGAGATGTCTAGGAGTGGAATGGCAGGGTGGTTTGTGTACGTTTGTGCTTACTTTTAAAAGAAATCACAAAATGCTTTCCCAAAGTGATTATACCATTCTGTATTTTTACAAGAAGTATATGTTCCAGTTGATTCATGTGCCTGCCAACATCTGGTGTGGTCAGTCTTCTGGATTTTAGACACCTTGCCGGGGGTGTAGTGGAATCTCATTGCTGTTTTCAGTCTCCTCCTCACTACTAATGTTTTGAGCATCCTTTCTGAATCTGTTGGTTATTCATTCATCTTCTGTTGTTGAGGAGTGTCTGCTCAAATTTTTGGCCAATTTTTACAAATCTATTGAGGCATAAAAAACATGCAATAAATGGAACTTCATAAAGTACGTAGTTTGACACATTTAGAGAAATGCCTATCTATGAAGCCATCCATGATCTTCTATCAAAGTATTTTCCTTCAAAGAGTGCTGGTCTTTTTTCCATCCTGCATTTAAGTTACCGGATGAGGGCTGGATCCTCTCGATTTTTGTTTTGAAGCTTTGTCAGACTGTATTTGTAGTACCTCTTGATCTGGGCTGGTTTATCCCTGCTACTAACGCATGACCCTTTTAGGGGCTCTACTGAATGTGTGGTGCTCAATAAGGACTCTTCACACAGGCCGATCAGAACACTCATGCCGCCAGCTCTGTGTGGGATTGGGAATTAGCTACCTCTCGGCTCCCTGGTTGTTCTTTGCTTAGTCTAGCCCCACATGTGTAGAACACATTCAGCAGCAGTCTCATGAAAGCTGTATGCAGACTGCTGGAGTTTGTCTCTTCATCATTCCCCTCTCTGGGTCTCTGTCTTACAAATCATAGCCACATTAACGTCTCAAACTCTGATCTTTGTTTTAACTCAGCAAGATTGCTTGGCAGGCTTCACCTGAGACCATGTGTACTCAACCAGGTCTGGAGGACCTCCACAAAGAAACCCAAGACTACAGTTGATATTACTTTCTCTCAAGACCTGGAATTTTCACTATCTACTGTCCATTGTTTGGAACCTGGATTTTCCCCATGTATTTTGTTATGTTTTCAAGCTATTTACAGCAGGAGAATTAATCTAGCCCCAGTTATTCCATCACTGCCAGGAACAAAAACCTTGTTTAAGAAGCATTATAAAAGCATATTTAAATGTTTTGTAGTTATTATTCTTTCTTTCTTTTTTCTTTTTCTTTTTCCTTTTTTTTTTTTTTTTTTTTTTTTTTTTTTTTTTTTTTTTTTTTTTTTTTTTTTTTTTTTTTTTTTTTTTTTTTTTTTTTTTTTTTTTTTTTTTTTTGCCACAAGCTGTCTCACCAAGTTGGCTGCCAGGTCTTTTTGACCTGTTCCCAAAAAGTTACAATAGCTTCCTGGGTTCCAGTAAGATGGTTACAGAGTTATCTTATAATCATGTCCGTCCAAGATCTACAGTCAGACATTTCTCCAGACATCCCTGTTTGTTTGTTTGCTAATTAGGGAAGTGGTGTTTAGAGACCATACTCTGGTTGTCATGGGAGCTTACTGCTGCAGGGTTGATCACTGTTTCTAGACCTTACCGGTGGCCCAGGCTAGGATATAAGGTGTTGTTTTGCTGTTTAAATGAAGAAATTTATTTAAAATTTGTTTTGGAATGAATCCCAAGTCAAATTCAGGAATCTGGAGTTTTTACATGATCTTTTTAATCCAGTACCTCTATATACTTTCCTCAATGCTAATAATTCTTGTTCCCAATGATGTAAATACACAACTTATCTCACAATGCACACACAGATGTTTCAGAACCATGACCAGAATACCAACACTGCATCAACATGGATTATTGCAGAGGTGTAAATTTAGTTTGTAGATATTTTCATCTATAGAGTATATCCCACTGGAGAAGCAGTCTGATTATTGTGCTTTGAAATCAATTGAAATAATTCTGTGTTTGGTTGTGTCATCATCCCAATACACACAGTTAAGGTAATTTCTTTCACTCTGATTTCAATTTTTAGAAATTGCTATTTTGTAAATTTGATTTTGCTTTGTAATTATGTAAAACATCTTCCTGGTTCCAGAGTTGAATCCATAAAGCCAGGTATATCTACAGATATTTAACTTCTCTCATTCTGCCTCTTGCCTCTTTTCTTCACTTACCTGATGGGCGTTACAACCTTTTTGTGTGTTTTTAGTTTATCTTCCCATCATACTATAAATATAAATGTATTGTGTACACACACACATATACACACACTATAATGAATTTATATCCTCGCTCCATTTTCTTTAGTTGCACATTTTTTCCACTTCTCTTAATTTACTTATTTTGGTTTAGAATCTAATCTGGAATCGCAGTCCATAGCTGTTTATAAACATGCATCATGCTATAGTTGTGAATACGCAACACAAGTTTAAATGAGTTTTGTCCTATTGTTCTACATTTAGGTTTTCTCACTTTCATGCCCCTTTCTTTCTGCTGAAGAGTATTTTTAGAGTCCCCTTTAAATTTTATATAAACGTTGGGTCTATTGACAACAGGAGTCTCTAATGGCCATTTTGGAGGTAACAGATGGAGAGAAACACACCCTTTTTATGTCTTATTTCAACTTAACAAGTGTTATTGATCCCATGCTACGTCCAAAGCAGCAGGCTGAATGTCATGGGGACACCAAGATAAAGAGAGCCATCCTGCCCTAAAGGGCCCCAAGTGGACCAAAAAGCAATAAACAATTACTTGTGTAATAAAAGGCAGGATGAGATCAGTGTTATGGAAGAATCATAAATGAGAAGATGCATAAAAACATGAGATGATTTCTAGGTAGGAAGAACCAGGTATGATCTTGTAGTAGAAGACCGTTGGAACTTTTTATACATTAAATACTTTCACCTAAACTAGGTAGAGAATGCTGGGAATCCCAG
This sequence comes from Aplodontia rufa, assembly GCA_004027875.1. Taxonomy (NCBI): domain Eukaryota; kingdom Metazoa; phylum Chordata; class Mammalia; order Rodentia; family Aplodontiidae; genus Aplodontia; species Aplodontia rufa. Next base: position 7,673 of record PVKS010027904.1, read on the forward strand.
AAGAATCCAGGGCATGAACACAAGTGCATTCAACTGATGTGCAAGATAAAGCTGGGAAATCAAACGGCAGCACTGAGAAAGGGTAGCCCAATATATAGATTTGGGAACCTCACAATGGAGCCCTCGCAAGTCCAGGACCTCTCCCTTACCCCATGACCTTCAGCAAGTCTGTGCAATAGATTCTAAAGCCTACTCTCCCTGGAGCAGGCATCATGTTATTCCCTGTGCAGCCGGGTCCTGAAATAGAACTCTGCAGTGTATGACAATGTCAGCAACCTCCTTTCGTAATGCTCCGCCTTGCTGAGAACCTCCCTACTTTCTGAGATGTCCCTCCTATTACCACCTCTCGCTGGCTGCCTTTCTCTTAAGGTCACAGAAGGAAGCACTGCTGCAGAAGAAACTCAGCCTCTGTTCTTCTGTTCTCTGCACAGAATCCATCCCCTCAGGTCCCCACTTCCGGCCTGGCGGGAGTGTTGGCTTCCATAATCACCACCTCCACTACACACACTTCTTGTCCCCCAGATACCTCGAGAGAACTTTCCCAGGCTTGTGGTGTTGGTTTTCAGGTTTCACATCTGTGATAATCTAAGTCAGAGTGGTTGTCCTGACTCTTCTGTCCCTTCCCCAGCACACCATTACTCTTCATTGCTCTCTCAATTCCTTCATCCATTATGGTGTAAAATGATCCTTCATCTCTCCTCAATAACAATAATAATGATGGCTGATTTTTTAACATTTATGTGACAGATATTTATTGATGGCCTATTTTGTCCCAGGCAATGTCCTTGTCCTGGAGGATAAAGGAATGAACAAAACAGACCAAGGTAAGGCAGTGATGACTCCTGGAAATTATTTCCATCATTCTGCTAAATATTTTTTAATATATATATATAGAGAGGGGGACAGTGAGAGAGAGAGAAAGAGAGAATCAATTTTATTTAGTTTTTCCTGTGACCTCCATTGCTCCAAAACTTCATTGTGTATGTGGTGTTGGGGTTCAAACCTGCATCCTTGTACATGCCAGGCAAGCACCGTAACCACTGAGCCACTGCTCCAAAGCTTCTGCTGAATATTTTAAGTGGATCAGATTGTTGAATCCTTGTTGTAACTCTCTCAGATAAACTTTTTTTGTTAAGTAAATGAATAAAATGAGTATTGGTTTGATGAACTAACTTGACATCTGGGTTTGTATCCTGTTCTTCTTCTGACTAGTCATCTAACTTTAGGCATGCTCTATATCTGCTCTGTGCCTCACTTCCCCTACCTGGAAAATGAGAATTATAATAACTACCTCATGATGTTTCAAGACAAACCAATGAGATCTTAACCTGGAAAGAAAGCAGAGTGATTGTATCAGGTATATTAAGAAGATGTAATAAATGTCAACAATTTCTATTGTATATTTCCAGTTTAGCATATGATATAACATTCGTTTACTTAATCCCAATGCACAGAGAGATTCTAAGGATCTGGTTTCTGTTCTCTTCAGTTTGAAATTCTCATGTGGAAAATGGGGTCATTGATACTTTGCAGCCAAGTTAGAGGGTTAAAGAAAATGTTTATGTAAATTTCTCAGATGTTATTATGTGATCAATAAATTTCTACTACTGTAATTACTAGTTATTATTATCACTATTGGCATTAATCTCCAATGAAGAGCATTGTGATCACTATCGCTATTAATCTCCAATGAAAAACATCATTGTCACAATGAAGAGAGTGCTCAAAAACATTTTGTGACTGCCATGGCAATAAATGGGTAGCATTGACCGGAAGCACCCTGCTGCCCTTGAACCTGAGGGGTTGCCCTTGCCTCCTCCGCTAGCTGAGTGGCTGGTCATCACTTGCTTTTGTTAACACTGAGCAGCAAGGGTTCACCCCTGCAAACTATCTAAAAACTAATACTGGGTTACAAAAACTGCTTTTTAATGATCTTTAACAGCCCTATCGAAAATCTCATTAGCAGGCACCAAATGGCTTGGGGCTGGGGGAGGAAGGTTTGTGTACACGGTCAGAGGTCATTAGCTCCCACTTGGCTCTGATTGAAGGTACAGCACATGCCACGTGCACACTCCGCAAAGGCCACTCCAGCAGGTGTCTCAGATCCTCCTCCTCCTCCAGCCAGATGCCAGTCTTGTCCAGTCTACATCCTTCCTGTTCCTGATAGCCAGGCATCAGGCCTCTGCTTGAACACCTAGCATGGGCCCCCATTGCCTCTTCCATCAATTCTGAGCTCTTCACCAGGGGCCCCTTTCCACCTCCCTCACCCACTCCTCATGGTTCCCCTGCAGTGAGTGACCAAATCAAGTGGATCAGGAGGACCTCCCCTAACCAAAAGCCTGCACTCCATTCCTTCCTGCTTCCAAGCTTTCTGCATGAAGAGTCCCCAGCACCTGGATCACCACTGCTTACTCCACAGCTGTCCCTGCGGCAATGGGGGATGTTATGCTTTGGAAGCAAGTTGTCCCCTAAAAGCTCAATGTGTGTGACAATGCAAAGGCTGAGAGGTGAAATGATTGGGTCATAAGAGCCGTAACCTAATCAGTGAATTAATCCCCCGATAAAGACTAATTGGGTGATAACTGTAGGCTGGTAGGGGGTGGCTGGAGGAGGTAGGTCATTGGGGATGTGTCTTTAGGCTATATATTTTGTATCTAGTGAGACAGGAACATCCTCTTGTTCCCTATTTTCATGTGACCCACTACCCTGTGCCACACTCTTCCGCCATGATGTTCATTCAGCCTCACCTCGAGCCCCAAGGAATGGATCCAGTCTTCTACAGACTGAGACCTCTGAAGCTATGAGCCCTTAAATAAACTCTTCCTCCTGAAATTCTTCTTCTCAGGTCTTTTAGTCACCGCAGTGAAATAACCGACTAAAACAGGGGAGGAGACACGCTCACAGCATGAGCTCTCTGGACACAGGTGCTTGACTTAGCTTGGTCAATAGACAACTCTGGTTGAGCCCCGATGCATCACTCCATAGTCCACCTTTTCCTCCTTGTGGTTTAAAAGACTGTGCTACTGACCTCTAGAGCCAGGTAACTCTTTGTAGTTGGAGTAAGCATGCTACCCTGTGTGTTGCAGGTTGTTAAAGAGATTTGCTTATCAGAGCTAACTTGACCATCACATGCTCCATGACCTAGGTACTTTCATCGTCCCCCTTTTAGAGATGAAGATAATGAGGCATAGAGAAGTTCAATAACTTGTCCAAAGACAGAGACAGAATTCACTTCCAGGCAGTCTGTCTCTGGATTCTGCCTTTTAAATCTGTAATGCCTCTTAGAATGAGCAAGTACTTTAAAATAAAAAAGACCCAGGTTCACATTCCAGTTATAGCATCTCTAGCTCCAGAGCCTATGCAAGTTAAATCTCTGATTTCCTTAGTGAGTACAATGGAAACAATAATCCCTCTGTGCAGGACTGTTTGAAGGTTCCAGCTAATACCTATAAAGCTCCTGGAAGAATGTCTGACCCCCAGAAGATGCTTGATGAAGAGGGCTGGTCTATGGTGGTACTTGCAATAAATGAGAAGGAGGGGAGAAGTAGATGAAGAAGCTAAAATCCTAGAGACGAGGTCAGTAACTTTCTTCTGCCTTATATTCCTAGGATTTGGACAGTGCCTGTCACAGTGGAGATGCATCTCTTATCTCTTCAGGACCCTAAGGTATGCATTGACAGAGTATATTCCACAAGCCATCCTGGCCCAGTCTTTATTTTTATTAATAAAGTTTTATTGGAACACAGCCATGCCCATTCCTTTATACATTATCTGTGCCTGCTTTCACACTACAGAGCAGAGCTGAGTGGTTGCAATATAAGCTGATGGCCCAAAAAGCCCAAAACCTTTGCCAAGGACCCCTTTACAGAAATGGTATGCCTACCTCTATATAATTTGGATTAGAGCACAGTAAATCGGAAGATCACCAACATTCCTGCCTGGATCAAAACATTCTGGGATTTCACAGAATACATTCTGTGATCCCAAGGTCTCCTCTTCCTTCATACCTTCTCTCACTGACCTTTCTCAGCTCAGGCTGTGTTATTTATTCTCTCTCATCTCTCTCTCTCACTCCAGATGAAGGTTCCGTACTATAAATCTGCACCCAACTCTCACGCAGTCAATTTGCAGGTGTCCCACGGTTGCTTCCAACAAGTACTTCCGCAGATGAGCTCCTGGGAGCTTGCTCAATGCATGTTGGCAAGAGCTCCCTGCTGAAGCTTTCTGACAGCCCAAACGGCAGCCTCCAGATGAGGGAAATGACACCAACTTCACACTCAAGGGGACAAAACAGGCAGGACCAAAGCTAGACCCATGCCCTGGCTTCTCAGCTTCTCCTCCATCCTTCCTGGAGGCTTCCCCTCCATCCTTCCTGATTGGATTCCTACAAGTACTACCCTGCCACTCAGAAACTGTCAAAATATTTTTATTTTCTCTTCAAAGGGGTGGTAGGACAAAGTTCTCTTTTTAAGAAAAATTCAGAACCTACTTGGGCAGTGACAAGACAAACAAAAAAATTAAGATAAAAGAAGACTTCTGAATCAATTTTACTTCCTAACTTTTGAAGTAACTTCCAACTCAAAAATTCCAACATTCCAAACACTCACAGAGTGATGGTATGGTTTCATTTTTCATAACTATAACAAAATTCCTGAGGCAAGCTAACTCTATAAAGAAAAAAGATTTGCTTAGCTCACAGTTTTGGAAGCGCAAGGGCATGGCCCTGGTATTGACTGTGTTCTGATGGTGACCTTCCTCCTGGCGGATTCCAGGCTGCACTCAGCATCACATGGCCAGAGATGAGGAGTGTGTATGTCTTTATCTGTGTATATGGTTTCTGTCCCTCTTGTAAAGCCACCAGTTAATGGTTTAGATAATGACTTTATCTAAACCTAATCACTTTCCAAAGATCCCACCTCTAAACACCATACTTAGATTAAGTTTCCACCTCTTAATACCATTAGCATTTGGCTTTGGGGATTAAACTCCTGCATGAGTTTGGGGAAGGATGGGAAACAAGCCATATTCAAATCATAGTAGTGACCTCTGATATTTATAGATACCGTGTTTAGCAAGCATTGGCAGGACCTCTTACCAGCCACTGGTCTCCCATTCACTCTGTGTGATTCTCCATTTCTTAGGGTATACAGTTCTCCCCAGCTATACCTAAAGCTTCCTCCCCAGTCCTATTGGCCTGAATAATTTCTATTCTCTTGCCGCAGCTTCGAAGGAGTCAAAGGACAGCCTGGGTTGTGAGAAGTCTCTTCCAGAAGGAATAAAAATAAAACCAATCGCTGTTCCGCAGGAGCCATCAATGTTTGCTGGAATGAGTTCCTACTATTTAAAAGCACACAATAAAACATCCCATTTCTGTATAGCACAATGTATATTATTGCTTACCAAAGTCGGAATTTGCATGCTGCGAGCCCATTTTCATTTCCATTTTCAGAAGGACAGGAATCTAACAGGATGCTTTTCTTCCTCCCCCAGTGTTTGAAATTTCAAATTCAAACAACAAAAAACAAATTGGAGAAAATTCCTCCGGCCACCTCTCTGGTAAGACTGGCGCACGCTGGGGTGGCACGGGAGAGAGAAGACGGGGGCATGTGTGAGAGTTCCCAGTTCCTGTGCATCAGGCAGTTTGCTAATTACTTTCCCTGCATGATTTTATTTTATTCTCATCTCAGTCCTACGAGGTACATGATTATCATCAGGGCACCAAGGTGAGCAGGATGCATAAAGCTAATTTTAGGGGGTGCTCGCTTGCAGAATCCTGCCAGTGGTGACTCGTGTTGGCCTAACCTGGTCAGTGAGTTCCCCTCCCACTCCACACCGTGAGCTCCTCACTCACCTTGGCCTCATCTGGACCTGATTGGCATCATTGCATAAAAAGATCCAAGCAGTTGTAGCTTACACCAACTTCTATTTCTGGAAACAGATAGAGTTATGGTTTAAACCAGCTTGCCAGATCTTGGAGAACTTGCCCTTTGACACTAGGTGATGTTGCTTTGAGTATGACAGAGGCAGGTGCCATGGAAACAGGAAGAGAGTGCTCACTTGAGTCTGTTCAAAGACCTGTGACCAGCAGGGACACAAGAGGCCCTTGAGAAATGAGATTCCACTCAGTAGCCTGCTCATCCAGTGAGGACCACACCTTGACCACAGCTCATAGAAAGCATCTGCTTCATTTCCTGTTATGGATCTTAAGTGTTCCCCCAGACCTCATGTGTTCAAGGCTTGATCCCCACAGCAGCGTTCAGAGGTGGGGACTGTAAGGGGTGATTGGATCATGAGGGCTCTGACCTCCTCAGGCATTAAGCTACTGATGAATTCATACTATAATGGGTTTGGAGGAGCAGCTTTGTTATAAAAGCAGTCTCTCCCCCCGCCCCCCGCCCCACCACATCCCTGCTTCCTTCCATGAGATGAGCAGTTTTTCTCTACCATGCGCCCCCATCATGATGTTTTCTTTACCACAGGCCCAAAGCAATGGGGCCAAGCAATCACAGACTGAAAGCCCTGAAACTGAGTGAAGACAAACCTTTCCTCCTTCTAAAATATCCCTCTTTTAAGTTGTCACAGTGCTGGGAAACAGACTAATACACTTCCTCTCTCCAGGTTCCAATTGGCCCAACCCATAGCCCCACCCCTTTTTTCCATCCCTTCTCCAAGACATTCCCTGTCCCTCCTGCTGGAACGCACATGCAGGTCTCTCTGCAGCACTCCTGAATCCAGCTTCCAGGTAATTAATTAAAGTCTGAAATAGCTCATTGCTCAGCACCTCCCTGGTGTCACTCAATACATGACCATTCCCCGACTGGATACCTGTTGTTCAACACATCTTCGGTTAGGTTGCCTACATGGTAGAGGTTGAGGGAACTGAGCAGCAGAGTTCTCGTTCACACCCAGGTGAATTTCATAGGATGGTTTGTGTAATTGTGCCTGTGCTTTAATTTTAAGGATTTTTTTGAAAAAAATAATATCTATTCTCAGAAAAGAGGAGAAGGTTAAACTTACGTTTAATGTTTAATTGACCAGTAGCCACTGAGCTGCACTCGGTGTGCACGTGTGAGGCACCATGCTGCTCCTCCAAGGACACAAGGACACTTGCACAAGGCTCGCAAGTGCCTTCCCTCTCATCTGAACTCTTGGTCCAGTTAACATCTACCAACAGATCCATTCTGCATAAAGTAGGAGAACAATTTTTATTACCTTTCAAATCTCGCCAGCCCCTTGATTGAGCTTTTATTTCCCTGGGTATATGAAGTGGAATTTTGCCTCATTATTCAAGAACCAATTCTCTACCTTCTATCCATCCCTAAATAAGGAAGCAGATCCCTGTCTTTTTCCCATTAAGGCTCACATAGCTCCTGACTTAATGCCTCTCCTATCCCGGGTAGAACTAATGCTGTACTGGAAAGAACAGGGATTTGGAGGGAGCTGGGTCAGCCTAGGAGAGCCCAAACTGAAGCAGGAAGACATCTTGCTCTAATGTATCCTAGTGGTACTAGTTTGCTCTCAAACAGCACATGCGCATGCAATGCAGCAGGAAGACATCATGCTGTAAATGCATCCTGGTGGTACTAGTTAACCCTCAAACAGCACATGCGCATACCCCAGACTGTTCTGAGAGCTTCTCAGGGAATGACTGACAGAATCCTACTGAAACTTTAAGGGGCAGGCATAGTGATTACACTACTTGATCGTGAAGAAATCTAAGACCCAGGGAGGTCAGGAGCACGGCCTATGAGTCTGCCCCTAACACTTTAGTATCTCTATTGTGGAATTATTGGATTCAGGTAATGACAACAAAAATTGAAATGCAGCCACATTTAAAAGCAAGAAGGGAGAATTCCAACATGCCACAGAGAGGAATTTAAAGATGGTGCTGAAATGGATATACCAGTTGGTATTAGAATAGCACATGGGCCTTTGGAGCCAGTACTAGGATATGGATATCCAACCAGGAATAGGAACTGAGACATTAGTCTGCTCAAGACAGACTCTGGGGCTATTCTGTCTGCATAAAACAAATGTCCCGAAACACTTTCGTTTGTGACACAGGGGTTAGATAAACAACCATGACTTATATTTGCAGATGAAATTGATAACCAGAGAAACTGTCCTGGTATAGAATTCATAAAAATCTCTGAATAAAATCCAGGGGCTAGAAGTGATGGAAAATACAGTCTAGAAGGGAAATTTTTATTTTCCCTATAACTATCTGCTAGTTTCTGACGGCCTAGAACTCAGGTTTTAACAAACCACTCCACCAGAGAACTGTTGATAGAGCCCAGGACTTGCTGGGAGACTGGTGAGGGAGGAGGAGTTGAATCAGCAGTCTCTATAAATAAAGTTACTGTAAGTGCTTTAGAAAAATAAAACAATACATTGATCTCCAAAAAGCTAGGTTGGAATGTTTGCTTATCTCTGGGCAAAGCAGATTAAAACCTCCTCAGAAAGCTCTAATCAGAAGCCCATCTGCACATGATTTTGGGTCCAGAATTCATATGGGATGTAAAATCCAAACAATATTCCAAACAAAAAATGTAGCTGAGAATATTCCAGCATTTCAGTAGTGCAGAATGTAAGCAAAATCCTCTTTTGAGGAACATACTTTAATTCAGATCTCTGAGGAATAACATTCCAAGAAATATGCTCTCACAGTAACAAATTACATAATGTGTAGAAGCAAGTCACCATACTAAGATAAAAGACAAGAACAACCACAGACACCCAGACAGCAGAACCAGGCTCTTACAGGTGATAAATGTTGGAATTAATATGAGCAAAATAAAAAGCTAGCATAAATAATATATTTAATAAACTAAGTATTAAAATTGTGACAAAAACCCAAAAATCTTCCCTCCCCCCTCCACAAAAAAAACTATCAAAATAGATGAGGAATAATTTTAAAAGCATCAAATGGAATTTTTAGAAATGATAAGCAAATAAATTAAAATTAGAGACTCTATGCATGAATTAAATGACAGGTTCCACAGAGATACCAAGCAAACTTGGTGAAGTGGAAGATGGCATTGATTAATTATGAGAAAGGCAGAAAGTCAAGAAAGAAGACACAAAAAAGAGGCTGAGGCAGGAAAATCACAAGTTCAAAGCTGGCCTCAGCAATTTAGTGAGGTCCTAAGCAATTTATCAAGACCCTGTTCCAAAATAAAAAAATAAAAAGGGGAGGGATGTGGTCAGAGATTAAGCAGCCTTGGGTTCAATTATGGGTGCCAAAACTTAAACAAATAAATTAAATTAAATTAAAAATAAATAAATAAAAAGACTTTGGCTATCATACAGGATAGAACAAGATGGTCTCACAAACAACAAATTTATTAGTCCCAAAAGAGATGCTACTAATACCAGGAAGGAGGCCACATTTTAAAAAACTATTATCTGAAAAAAATTTCAAAACCAAAAAAGAGCACTATTCCACGGGTGCAGGAATCTAACGAATCCCAGGAAGCAAAAAATGCACATTTCTGCTAAACAGGGGAATAGACTAACAGCTGACTTCTTGACCTTAAAAATGGAGGTGGGATGACTGTGGAATGATATCTTAAAAGAACCAAAAGAAAAATCACTGTCAATTCAGAACAGCTGCATTCAGAGATATCGTCTTTCAAGAATAAGCGTGAAAAAAGGCATCTTAAAACAAACAAACAGGGGCTGGAGCAGTGGCTCAGCAGTTACAGCACTTGTCTGGCATGTGCAAGTATGTGAGTTCAAACCCCAGCACCACGTAATCAATGAAGTCTCTGAACAACGAAGCCCACATGAAAAACTAAATAAAAATTGTTTCTCTCTTTCTCTCTTTTACTGTCCCTCTCTCTTTTAAAAAAAACACAAAAAATCATATTTAGTACTTTAGACCTTCATAAAGTATGTAGTTCAGGGGATAATTCTGGTTTAAGTGTATATGCATATCATATTGTTACTTTAAATGCATTTATGATTGTGCAATAGCTCAATTCCTTAATAAAATATATTTTTAAAAATGAAGTATGTCATTCAAACAGAAGATTAGTCTCCAAAAAAGGTGTGAGATTAAAAGAGGGATGGTAAGGCCAAAAATTTTTCTCAAACATTTTAAAAAATGTGAAATGAATCTAAATAGTCTTCAACTTCATAAAGCTTTAAATTGTGTCTTATATTGAGTTTATAAAAGAACTAAACATAGACAATTGCTTTTTTTTTTAAATTGAGGGTAAGCAGGGTAAAAACATTCTATGGTCTTTTTATTGTTCCAAAAGATAAGCTTTAACCTCACTGAAAGCTAAATATATATGTTTAAAAGTCCACTATAACTACCGAAAGAGCAAAAATGCTGATGCTTATAACTTTAGCACTGATAGTAAGAAAAAGAAAATATAAAAAATATCAATTAAAGATAGTACAGAGGCAGGTGTAGTGATGCATTCCTGTAATCCCCATGACTTGGGAGGCTGAGGCAGGAGGATTGCATGTTTGAGTTCAGCCTCAGCAATTTAGCAAGGTCCTAAGCAACGTACAGATACCCTGTCTTGAAATTAAAAAAAAGGGGGGGGGTTGGTGCTGGGGATGTGGCTCAGTAATTAAGTGCCCTTGGGTTCACTCCCCAGTACCAAAACAAAACAAACAAAAAGAAAGAAAGAAAGAAAAAGATAGTACTAAAGAAGACAAAAGAGATGAGACACAGAAATTAAAAAACATACAGAATACACCTATTAACTCATTGGTCTCTGCTTGCAGAAGGTACAAGGAAACTTGCCCATGGACTGAGCAGGAGGAAAAGTCATCACAAATAGATTCTCTAATCCTGTCAACGAGGCACAGAGTCCATGTAGTTTAGGAACCCCAAATACGAAACATGTAAAAAATTAGTCCAGAACAGGTAAATTCTGTAAGTGGTCTGTATAGGCAAAGGCTACATTCCTCAGAATGCCTCCTTAGTCAAAGCATGCAGTATTACAGAGAAAAAACAAGTGCTACTACAGGTGAGCTTGTAGGAAAAAAATCACAAACGTTTTGATCAATAAATGTCAATGAGGGCTCTTAGAGCAACTGCCAGAGCTACATCCCCAGAAACGTGAATAATAAAAAATATAACAAACACTATGCTGTAGGCATGGAAACTAAGTTTCAGTGAAGAGTAGCTATCTTTCTATTTTCAGTATGTTACATTTTACCCAGCCTGTTCTGACATGTTTGGAGTCAAGGACAGACGGGAAATGGGGCATTTAACTTAAGTATGTTTAAAATATTCAAAGAGAAAAAGGAAGAAAGAGAGTCAGTCATACAACAGCAGTATGAAAAAATTACCCACAGATACAAAGAACCAAACATTGCAGAAATAGAAAACACAGTAATAGAAAAAAGTAATGGAACCTCAGTAGATAGGTTAAATAGCAAATCTGTAATTAAACTTCAGTTCTACCACCTACTGACTCACCTTGGTTGGGCAAACCACTTTATTTTTCTGAGGCTTAGTTATTTTTTGCATGTATAAAATGGCCTATTGATATCTATCTCATAAGATTATTGTGGAATTTAAAGGAATAATATACATAAAATCTATCACATGGTTGGTCTCAACCTTGTTCTTTTTCCACATTTTTGCTTTGTATAATAGATATTTTTTACTTGACCTTTTTCACTATTAAATAATTGGTCTGGTATAAGCACTATCTTTTAGAAAGTTCAGGTATAGAAGTTTCTGGATAAGTAAAATTTTATATGATACAAAGCATACACATATAATAAACATTAAAATATATATTTGAAAATGGAAATAAAGAGAAAATAAAGGTAGAAAGTGACATAAATCTAGGGGAAGTATCAGTATCCAAATGCACTTTAAAAAATTCCGAAACAATTAACTGCCCCAGATGTGGGATTCTGGTTCCTGGAATCCAGCCACCCCTACTGAGATAGCAGCAAGACACTATGCTTCTACTAAGGATAAGAAAGCAAATATTTTACCCTTTGCAGGTCATGACCATAGCATCAGATGTAGTGCCATAGCAGACCTAGACAAAATGTAAATTAATGACTATGTCTTGGTTTCCATAAAGCTTTATTTAAAAGGCAAGAAGCTGGACTTAACCCATGGGCCTTAGTTTGCAAACCTCTGAGGCAGGCTACCTTTTCTCTGGGCTCTTTCAGTCTTAGGTCCCCATCTCTTTTCATCTATCATGCTATATGGACAATGTCAGGGTACTCACCTGTGTCCACAGCTAGACCACAAACTCCTCCAGGTTAGGAGCATGAATGACTCACATTTGCAACCCCAAGAGAAGTTAGCAAAGGCTTGGCACAGGGTAAGAGCTCCATAAACACTTGCGGAAGAGAATGCTTGACAGGAAGGAGCTCATTGAATCCATGCTATCTTTGTGATTTGCCCGATGAACAGAATTTGACAAAAATGACCCTTGGGGATTTGTGAAGCTAAGACATGAGAATCTTCCAGCTCTGCTCATGTTCCTTGGTGTGCTGTCAGGAAGACTGAGCAGCTTGGGAAGTGAGACTGCTCTGCACCATGGAACACAGGGAGAGGCCCTGAGACTGCTGAAAGGGGGAGTGGCTTGGCTGAGACTACCCTTCCAACCATCTCCACCAAGAAACCAGGCATCTGAACAAGTCCTCTTGTACCCTGCAACCCAGCCCAGCTCTGCGTGACTCTAGTTGATGCACCGTGGAGCAGAAGAGTCATCTGCTGAGCCCTGTCTGAACTCCTGACTAATGACGCCATGGTATTTGTTTGAAGCTACTACATTTTGGGTAGTTTATTATACAGGATCAGATTTTTGGGATACTGTTGAGGTGAGCTCCATGCAAGTCTCTGAGAGTGCTCTGTCTCCAAGTAGAATTGTTCTGCCCTGCCCTGGGCTTTCTCAGAGCGCCCTCATGGCTCCTATTCACCTTTGAAATCCACCTTCAGTACCTAGACCAATCCCTGCTGCTTCCCAAGAATTGTGGACTCCCCTCAGGCTGTAGCTGACCCTTCCTTTGTGCATAGCAATAGCATGTATTTCCTGTACCATTCCTTGAAAATTCGGACGGTGTTGTTGTCCAAAATTGCTTAAATCTTAGCTGGACTTCTACTATTTTATGCATCTGTATTTGTGGGAGGCTGGGTTGTATGACCTCCCAGTTCTCCTCCAGCTCAGCAATGCTAAGATTACATCTAGGACAGCTGAACACTTATTCTAGTCAGGTTTGAACCTGAGCAATAAGACCTGGGACAAACACCAGGGAGTCATCTGAAACAGGCAGACAGGCGACAGAGCCAGGGCCACCTAAATTCTCTGCCTCCTGCAGTGAGGAGTGCTTGCCTCTGGGCACAGTTGGATACCTGAGTCTGAGCTCCAGCCGAGAGGGAGGGAATCCCACTTGCTGCCCTGCCTTGTTACACGGTGAGCATGAACCTGGCTTTGCAAAGGGACATAAACATCTCTGACTTCCAAGGGACTGAGCCCAGGTGCAAGGTATCTAGAGTGGAGCTGGGGTCACCAATACCCAGAGAACTTGAGAAGGTGTCCCCCATTGCCCCTCCCACCAGGGGCAGGCCTCGGCCCACTCGCTGGTTGCCAGGCAACCTGGAGAGAGCTCCTGGGTGCACAAGGAAGCTGGCCCCAGTTCCCTTTCATGTCCCCCAAACCTTGACCTCTTGACTTCTGCTGTTTGCGCTGTGGGCTAATGCAGTCCTGAATCCCCACTTTTCTCTGCCACTCCCCAGCAGCTTTGCCCAGAGGAGGGCAAACAGCTCTGGGCCTCTCTGTGCTGTCAAGAATTCTTTTCTCTCACACTGCACCCTTGAGCAGTCCTTCATGAATCCACGGCAGATATTTCTTAGTCCTTTCATTTTCCTTTTTCAGAGGAATTGTAATGGGCTGCGTTTTAATTAGGATCTCCCTCGGGATACTTCAGCTTTCTTCCACACCCGGGAGTTTGCAGATTCCCTCCCTCTCTATATACGGGCTGATTAGATTTCTTAATTCCCTGAAATTTGCTGTGTTGAAGCCTAATACCCTTGTAGTGGCGAGGCCTGTTTCTTTCCCTCTCCTCTTGCGGTGGTGGCAAATTCAAGCAGAGGTCACAGGGAAGGCACTGTGTTCCCTGTCTCGGTCCCTTTCTTGAATGGGTAAGTCCATGCAGACCAGTGTCTCTCGGATGAGCAGCTTTGCTGGAGCTGGAAAGAGCCCCCTGCATGGATTTAGAGCGTGCTGTCCTGGGTAGCACATTGGCACCTGCCAGAGCCAGGGTTGGATCTAAATTGGGCTGGGAGGACAGCACAAGCCTCCTACAAGTTTCGTTGCAGCTTCTCATTCATTCACAGTTGTATATTGCATGAAATTTTACTGTGCTCCTAACACATGCGATGGAAATAGACGATAAAGGTGATTTCTAATGTAAGGGAAATTGTTATCAATAAAAGAGACCAAGAATTGAAACGATAATTAAGTACCACTGGAGGCTGGCAAAAGTTGCATTGAACAAAACAGGATACCTAGGGAAGCTCTAAGTCATTGGGGAATAAGGAAGGATTTCTGGGAAAAGCAGACTCTAAATAGAAACTTAATGGGGAAATTGGGGTTCTCAAGCCAAGGAGGTTGGGGATGGGAGGACAGAGGTGAGTGTTCCAGGTAAAGGAAAGAAGATCCCCAGGCAAGAGACCCTGAGGCTTGTCTGAGACCCACAGAAATTCAGGGTTGCTGGAGAGGACAGCAGGGCAAGGTACCGGGGGCAGGGACAGAGTGAGGAGTGCCGGAGCTCAAGGGGCAGGACTGCTTTGTACGGCATGGGGAAGAGGGCACGGCGCATCCTCAGCCATAGGTTTTTGATAGCACAGAGTTCGGCACTTGGCACATCATTCTCCCCAGAATTGGGACAGTCCCTAAGAACTTACAGTGCTATTAAGGCTGGTCCTGGCAGCAGATGCCACAAAAACCTAAAACACACACCATCTCTGTTCTTTGAAAAGCAGTTGTGACAAGACAGAATAGGTCCAGCTGAGAAGTAGATGGAAAATGCTCACAGCCTCGGTGAACCCGGAGCTGTGTGTTCTGGGCTGTTGATGATGGGTAGATGCTGCTTTCAACTTCCTGTTGTCACTAACGCCCTCACTATGTCCAAGTGTGGCCATTAGCCACGCCAGGCGGAGGCTATGGTTGATACTTGTCAACGATCTGGGGGATGCCCTTTCCTGCTTTATGCAGTTTTGAAAATTCAAAGTTTGCCTCTAAAACTTTTTTTGGGCTAGACTGTAGAGGAATGGAAGAAGGTTGTGGAAGGGACAACTGTGTTTGTTCAATTTTATCCAGATTCAGGGCAAAACAGAAACAGCTCTCTAAGAAGATCTAAGGTCAGGGGGAAAAAGAAGGAAGGAACGAAGGAAGGAAAGAGGGAAGGAAGGAAGGAAATAAATAAATTGGTGGCGGTCAGAGGTCAAAGCAGGCCTGGAGTGTTAGGGACTAGGTTAGGAAAAATACAGATGAGAGGACAGGAAGACATTGGAAGTTGAAGTTGGCTAACGAATGGAACCACGAAACCCCAGTTATAGATTGGACCAAGCGATGGTCTTCTCGAGGTCACAATGTTTGCTGGTGATAATAACAGCACACACTTGTCAGATATGCACTATGTGCCGGGCAGAATATTTTACAGCAGATGGATGGAAAGAGACAGAGAAATAGGTGTGCAGCTAGAAAAGTAGGTATAAAGATAGTAGGACTCTGTCTTCCTGTTCCTCTTGGGTTAGGTGATAAAACCTAATGACTCGAAGAGTATTATTGTTTCAGGTGCATCTGAAGCTAATAGAAAAGTTCCGCAGAGGCAGGAAAGAGCACAGGCGATGCTATCATATTTGGAAGTGGTTAGCATGAGAAAATGGAATCTGATGTGTAACCTGAATAAGGACTGTCCATACAATATCAACTCTCATGGGACGTAATATGTGATATTTTTTAACTGCTGAAGACAAACAGAGGGGTGCAGGTCAAGAAGGAACCCAGGACAGAGTCTCCAGTCTTTCCCCCGCCCATGTCACCATCTCTGCTTCCCATCTTCCCACCATAGCAGAGATAAGCATGGGCGTTCGGAGAGGCGCAGAGAGGCTGGAATGAGTGCTAGGGAGGAGCGTCTGTGTGGGGAAGGAGCCAAGGGGGCTTCTTGAGAAAGAGGGGAGTTCACTCCTCATCCTTGGCCGGCTGGGCCTTTGTCAAGGGTCCCTGCAGGCTGGCGGCTGTACCAGAGAGGCTGTGAAAGTCCTGGTATCCAGAATGATGGTGGTTAAAGAAGAGCAATCTTTAAAGATGAAATATGCATGCCTTGAAGACTTAGTTTCAATTTAAAACATATTACTGCCTATTTGTTTGCCTTTTGCCTAGGGCTCACACCTCTCTTCTAGTCTGAGCCTGCAAATTGGATATCCTAATCTTCTCATATAAAACTCCTCAAAGTTTCAATTCTAGTTTCAAATTGTATAAAATGACATGAGGCTTTTGTTACGGGTTTGGATACGAGGCATCTCCCAAAAGCTCCTGTGTTAATGCAGGAGGTAAAATGACTGGATGGCGGGGGCTGCAGCCTCATCAATGCGGTTATTAGTTTATTGGATGGATTAATAATTTGAATGGGCTACTGGGAGGTAACTGCAGGCAGGTGGGGCCTGGCTGGAAGGAGTGGGTCCCTGGGCACATGCCTTGGGGATTATGTATTTTGTCCCTGGCACCCTGCCCTTTTTCTCCTCTTCCTGGCTGTCAAGAGTTCAGCAGCTAACCAGGGACGGAACCTCTGAAACCACGAACCAAAATAAACTTCCCTTCCTCGAAGTTGATCTTGTTAGGTATTTCTGTCACAGTGAAGTAAAGCTGACCAATAGCTGGGGACATACTTGAAACTGTGTGAAGACTCATTCTGAATATTGGCTACTGTTTCCCAACCTCTTCATCTTGACACACAAACATTTGACTGAACAGCAAGGTAGGTAAACGCTCTCCAACGGAGCTTCAACCCGAACCCCTGAAGAGCAGTTTTCTGTTTCTTCATTTTTAAGTTGGTGCATTATAATCATATGTAATGGTGGGATTCTTAGTTATATATTTTACACATACATGATATAATAGCATAATTTGTTCTATATCATTCCTCAGTGTTTCCCTACTCCCTCTCCTTTAAATAAAACACATCTTTTTAAGCTTTTCCAACTAATTTAGCTTAGTTTTTGTGGAAACAGTGCTCTACTTCCTTTTACGTGCACTTTATTAACTTATATAATATCTAATTAGGTTAAAGTAACAGAGTTGCAAATATCCAGTGGTACTTCTACCACTGACCCAGAATTAGCTACTAATACTCAGAGCAAATGGCGAAGTGGCCTCTAGCAGCACATTTACTAAAGGGAACCTGGAATCCCAGGAGGCCGACACCCCCTCCGGAGTATCAAGGTGGGGCTGAGTCCTCAGACTCCTGTTCTGAGTCAGCAGATGGATGAGGGCAAGAGCTGGAACCCCCAGGTCTCAGCAGCAGTCGTGGGGAAGGGAGTGTCTCTTCCCTCCCTCCCCACAGGGGAAGGAGAGGGGTCGCTCCTCACTCCAGGACGTCTGAGCCTATCACTAGCACAGGTTGAGGGTGTGGGCGAGGGTGAGTCTAACTCTTCATCCTCCGGTTGAACCACAGTAGCAGCTCACACTTAATCCAGAAAGAGGAAGAGAATTGGGAGAAACACTGGGGCCAGGGAGGGAAGCAGCAGGAGGGGCCACACCCCCACAGTGTGCAAGGATGGAGATGCACTTGTGGGTCAGTGGACACTGCAGGATGTAACCGTGAGCTGGGACCGCAGAGCTGATCACTTACAAAGGGACATCTTAGCAGAAGTGCGGGCTGGAATGACGGCCCTGAGCTGAGGCCAGGTGCCACTCAGCAGCACCACAAAGTAGGGAGGCCCCACCGCAGACCCACATGTACCCCTGCAGAGACAAAGAATGGAAGTGTCCACCACACCAGGGTCCTCTTGGGAATCAGCAATGAGTGCAGCTCCATACCTTTCTCCCTTATGCCACCTTCTCTCCCGGGAGTTGGGATCCTTGTGGAAAGGAAAGAAGGTACTTTTAGAAAATGTCAACATATGCTATCAATATACTGTTACTTAAAAATTTTTTAAAAATATTATAGTTTGAAAATTCTTATAGCTTAGATCTGGAATGTTCCCCAAAAAACTAGCTTTGAAAGCATGGTTTCCAATACAGGGAAGTTTGGAGGTGGCCTTTAGACAGTGATTGAGTCTGACTTGAGTGAATTAATCCATAGGTGGCTGAAGGGACTCCTAGGAGGTAGGACCTAGCTGGAGGATGTAGGTCACTGGGACTGTGCCCTAGAAGGGTTTCTCTTCTCCCTGACCCCTCCCAGCCCCTCCCTGCTTCCTGTTGCCGTGAGCAGCTTTCCTCTGTCACACCCTTCCACCATAATATTCTGCCTCACCTCAGGCCCAAAGACTGGACCCAGCTGACCATGGACTAAATCCTCTGAAGCCATTAGCCAAAATAAACCTGTGCTCCTCAAAGTTGTCCGGTGGGGTCATGTGATGAAAAGTCAACACACAAACGTGTATACATCATACCTACTAAGTAGCAAGCACTGTTCTCCACTCGTGGCCTGTGTTAATAAACGTGGACCGGTTCCTGTACTGATAGACAAGAATATAGAACAGCACACATAGACATAGGTATGCCTTTTAGCTCATGAAAGTAGAACTTATTTATTCAGAAATCAGTCCCAGAAACAGACACTGGTAGTGGGTTACCCAACTACCCCCACTAAGTTGTCCTTTCT
Source organism: Aplodontia rufa (assembly GCA_004027875.1). Classification (NCBI taxonomy): domain Eukaryota; kingdom Metazoa; phylum Chordata; class Mammalia; order Rodentia; family Aplodontiidae; genus Aplodontia; species Aplodontia rufa. The sequence continues at coordinate 26,492 of PVKS010027904.1, forward strand.
AACTGAATCCAGTTTTGTGCTGGGCAGCAATGGGTCCATTCTCAAGAGGTGAAGCATGAACATCCTCAGCTTCTTCTCTTTGCCACATGATCCTGTTTCTTCCAACAAGGTGAAAACTTTTCAGAAAGTTCTTTCTTTCTTGATTTAAGGACCAGGTTGTTGGAGCCGATCCTTCCCCTGTTGTTCTCTCTCTCTGGGTCAGGAACCATTTTGCATTTCTTAGGTAATAAGATGATTGTAAAGCCAGCACGCAACAGGCAGCAGAAAAGAAGGATAAAACATTGACAGTCTTTGATGGCACAGCAGTAAGAGCAAACTCTTTACTGAGGGAAGGTGGGGGTTGTCTATCCTGGAGTATGGAATATGGTATTCACAAATTAAAGCATTAATGATTTATAATCTTCATTTCAAAAAAATAATAATAAACCCCTTCACACCTAAACTA
>PVKS010027905.1:0-27011 GCA_004027875.1 Aplodontia rufa
CATTTTCATATCCATTACTTCCAAAGTTTTGGCCCCAGAGTAAAACTACATTGATCTAAAGTGATAGTATGTTTTTACTAGCATCTTTGGATTATTCCAATTTGCTTGTTTATGTTCACGGCTGTACTTGTTCCTGCACGTAAGCTTACAGAGCTTGACTTGATTTCACAGATGTTCGTAGAAGTGTCCTTCCCTTGTTGTGAAGGTAACTTTGAATTGTGTACCTGTGTTTTAGTGTATTCTCATAGCTTCTTCATTAAGGACACTCAGATGACCAGTGTGCAGTCAGCTCTTCAGCCCATGACCAAAATACCTGGCAAGAAAAACTTAGAGGAAGAAAACGTTATTTTGGCTCCTGGTTTCAGAAGCTCAAGTCACGGTCTGCTGGTTCCCTTGTTCTGGGGCCTTGTGAGGCCCAGCATCATGGCCAGAGGGCACCATGGAGGAAAGCCATTCAGCTCAAGGTGGCTGGGAGGCAGAGAGAGGAAGGTGAGGGGCTGCAGAGAAGATGTCCCTCCAGGTCAAGCCCAGTGACCTCCCTTGTCCAGCCACACCCCACCTGCCTGCAGTCTCCACCCAGCCTGTCCATTCTGATTAGGGCAGTGATTAGGTTACAACTCTCACATTCTAATCGCTTCATCTGTGGTCATTCCCGCATTGATACACGAGCTTTGTGGGGTGGGGGGCATCTCATGTCCAGGCCATAACAACAAAAAGTTACTCAAACTTGGGTTCCAAAAAGAACAATGGAAAAGTGTAGATCCTTTGGGATTATCTCCTTCCTGGGAATCTGTGTTTAAGACCTGATTCCTTACAGGTTAAATGTGGTTTATTGCTAGGAACTGCATTAGGTTGCGGCTGCCAGGAAGGAATCCTGGCTTACGATAGAGTTTTACCCTTCACTCTTGGAGAATAGGGCTGGAGACAGGCCGTCCGGGACTGACTTGGTCTGGTGGCTCCACTGAGGGTCCTTGCTTTGATTTGCAGCTTCTTCAACACATGGCTTCTGTCTGCTTCCCATAGTGCATGTCGGCAGATGGACCTGCAGTTACCTTCTCTATGTTCCACATGAAAGCAGTGACCTTACCTTTTAAGGAGCCATCCCGGAAGTCCAGTGGAATGCTCCTGGTGACATTGCTCTAGTTGGAACCTGATCTCCTACGGAGGCTAGGAAATGCATAGCTTTGAGCTGGGTACACTGCCATCTCAAGTGAGATGGGGATTCTGTTACTAAGGAGAAAAAAGAGGCTAAAAGATAGGATATACAGTTGGTTGTCTCTGTCTCAAGTGCTTTCAAACTTTGAAAGCTTATTTTTTTTCTTGTCTCTCCACCCTGCCCCAATTCTTGTCTGGGATCCACTCATTTTCATTTATTTCCTCTGACTGTCCTTTCCCCCACCTTCTTAGGGTACTGAAGAATGTGGATAGAATCCTAGGGGTTCCAGAGGTTTTAAAATCACTAGCTAAGGGAATTTCCAAGATCACAAAAACATTTAAAAAAATCGATTCTTTAATTTTGTTGATTGATGAGTGTGCTAGTCTTCTTTTCGTTGCTGTGACTGGAACAAGGACTGAGAGGAGGAACATGTCCTGGGGCCCATGGTTCAGTCCGTGGGTGGCCAGGTCCCTTGCTCTGGGCCTGTGTAATGTATAACTTCATGGCAGAAGGGTGTGGGGGGAGAAGCTGCCCTTCTCATGCAGCTGAGAAGGTGGGACAGGTTGATTGGGGAGAGAGAGAGAATGAGAGGAGCCAGGGACAAAATAGAATACCCTAGGGCACACCTCCAGTGACCTACTTCCTCTGGCCACACCCCATCTGCCTACAGGAAGCATTAGTAATTCATTCAAATTATTAAGCCATCAATGGGTCAATCCACTGATTAGGTTCTGGCTCTCATAATCTAATCATTCACCCCAAACTTTCCTGAGTCACCATGTGAGTTTTTTGGGGGACATCTCCTATCAAACCATAACAATAAGTAATCTCTAAAGGTTCACACTTCTCAGTGATTACACTTGTGCTTTTAAAAATTGTGACTTTTGGGGCTGGGGTGGTGGCTAAGCGGTTATAGCACTTGCCTGGCATGTGCAAGGACCTGGGTTTGAACCCCAGCTCCACATACACAACTAGATGTCAGAAAAACAAAAGCCAGAAAAAAAAAATAAAGTTGAAGACTGTCTCTCTCTCTCTCTCTTTCTCTCTCTCTCTCTCCCTCTCTTTAAAAACAAGTTGTGACTTTTAAATAAAATTATGTCAAAAATTGGTATTTTAATTAAATTTTCTCAATCTGAGTGTACAGTCATGGAAAAATAGCCTCATTTCCCTCTAGCCCCCACCAAGTTCTTAAAATAGATGAAGATGAATTAGATTTGGGCTGAATTCAAAGCATATATTAAAGAAATCTTTTATTTTTTCCTCTCTGTTTTCCTCTCAGAATGTGTGAACACACTGACACTGAAGAAAATTAATTATGCTCAGTTTGTTGGGGTGTTTGACTCTGTTGTGTTTTCCGCTATTTGTAAGGCACATCTTGTTCTCCCTACGGCTCAAAAACAATTTAGCACGTTAGCACTAACTTTAGAAGCTGCAGAGAGAACTCGGGTATGGAGAACATAGCCTTGAACTCAAGCATCAATTCAGCCACTTAACCGTGGAAAATACATGCATTTTCTGCAAATGTTTTCACTTATAAAATTATAACAATGGAATCTATCTTATTGATTTTTAGATTTAGATGAAATAATGACTTGTTGAGACTCTATAAATGCTAGTCTTCTTTTAAGGCGAGACCAAGTTACTGGTAGCCAAATTAAGTTGCAGGCTCCTTTGGTGGTGTGGTTGCAGAGGGATGTGGGTGTGGAGAAGGAAGCACCACGGTTAAGACGGCTCCATCTGGGAATTTGTCAAGGAAGGAGGGAGGCAGCCATTGTGGGATACCAGGTGGTGTGTTTACTGTCACTCAAAAATAGTGCCAAGCGTGCGTGTGTGCGCACACACAGGATGTTAACAAAGCATGAATCAGCAACAGAAAAGGGACCACAGAAGGGCATGTGTGTTTTCTAGAATAGTATTCTGGTTGCGATTCTAAAATTTCTTGGCTTCAAAAAGTGGCATTTGTCCTATTTCACTTTATTCTTGGCTTTCACATGAACATACAGACCTAGCCAAAGGCTAAATTATGCAGCTTTCAAGTTGGACTTTGGCAAGCTTCCTCTTTTCAACACCTTCTTGAACTTCGGGATGGTGGCGGCGGGTGGGGAGGTGGTGGACACGGAAAGAGAAGGATGGGCATTCTTACCCAGGTTCAAAATGGTGCAGGACCTAGCACCTTGGGCAAAGTCCCTCGTGGAGAAACATCTCCTTAAGAGAAAGTGCCTGGGCTGCAGCGGTGGCTCAGCGGTTAAAATGCTTGCCTGGCATGCATAAGACCTGGAGTTCAAATCCCAACACCACATACGCAACAAAGCATCTGAGCAACGAAGGCCTCATGAAAAACTAAATAAAGTTGATTCTGTCTCTCTCTCTCTCTCTCTCACTGTCCCTCTCTCTTAAAAAAAAAAAACTTTATCGGAGGGGATTTACTTTAAATACCACCTTTCCACTGGGCACAATTCCATATTTAGATTAGTTCCTAACTCTTCATTTTTATTCCCTTGAGCTTCCAATCCATCCCTGAATCTTGATCACACTATTATAATTTTGAAAATTGTGTTTTGGGGTGTTGTAAAAACACTTTTCTACTACTTTAAAACTTTTGTCATTGTGTGGATTTACTTCAGCTCAATTGTTGCAAAAAATGCATTCCTTCTTTAATCCTGTTCATGTTTTTAGCATTTTCTTCTGCACGCAGAGGAAATTTCCCAAGCTTTTGTTATTTACTCTATTCGATGGTGTTGATTGTGTTATTCTCTGGGTCTAATTATTTAAAAAGTTATCATTCAGAATGCCAGGGGGTCCAGGATGGAATAAAGAATATTAGAGAGTATTTTAACTGTACTGCAAACATGTGGCACCATCAATGAGGGTAGAAGGGGAAAGAGTTCATGGGCCTGAACCCCTGAGGAAACAAATGGAGCGTGTGAGCCTAGGGGAAAGAGGTACCGTGCATGAACGCTGCACTCTGATGACACACGTGTTTCACATGAGGGTGCTCCTTAGCAATCCCCACACCACCGTACCTGCATATGCTGCGGTTGACCAATTAAACCCATGGATGGAGTATGTGGGAGCTATGCTCCTCATGTAGCAATAACAGCTTATATAAAGAGATGGGAGAATGATAAAGTAATCCATGTGCTAATTGATTAGATTTGTAGACCTCAGCATGAGCTCCCGTTTAACCTGATATGGACACATATGGACAGATATGAGAGATTTATAAAGACGTGCATACACCCAGATTAGTAGGTGTGCACCCAATTTCTTGCTCTGTCACTGAGAGGGTCTAGAAGTAATGGCACCACAGAAACAATGAGCACCTAGCATCCAGATCTTGACCTCTGATACTATTCTCCAGTAAAAGGAATCATGGCTCTTTGGAGAGCCATGATTTGGAGCTGGTTTTGGGGTTTTTTTCTTTTTGTTTTTCTTTTTTTTTTTTATTAGACGTATATAGAGATACAGTTGAGGGGGAAACATTATCAAACCAACAGTAATAAATGTATATATACTTTGTTATCCAGGGGTAATGCCAAAACATGGGTGACCACCTTGGGTTTCACCTGTTGCAGTTTCCCCCAGAGAAATAGCTGATTTTTGAACTGGGGAAAAATAAACAGGAAACCTGGGAGCATCCAGAAAGAAAGGAGGTACTAATATTTAAAAAACTGCAATAATGGGGGTATACCAAGAAGACACAGGACTCAGTTTACAGTTTCCAAGGATGAAAGCTAGAACAATTTGAGCAATAAAACCAAAGAGTAGTATTGGGTTTTAATTGAAAGTATAAAATAATGTTTGAGTTCTCTTCATACTGATATAGATAAATGATTGAATATGTGAAAGAATAGACCAAGCAGAATTCCAAATAATTTATGCAGACAATCTTTTCTATAAGAAGGGGTGCATAGCTTTCTTAAGTGTGGACTCTAGTAGGGACTTCCTTTCCAAGGGCATAATACAGAAAGGGAGGGAAAGTAACTTTACAGATGAGGTTTCTCCAGGAAACTACATAAGCCACATAAAGAATTTCAATATCAGCACGCATAAATCACGTTAATAGTAAGTTCTTCTGAAATGATAGTAGTAAATCCCAAGGAAATAAGAATAAATCATGGGCATATTAATTGTGACAATCGTACCAGGCTATTGTTATGTGTTAATAATGAGGGAGACTGGGTGTGGGGTATATTGGGACTCCTTATATTATCTTTGCAATTTTCTATAAATCTAATATTATTCTATCAAAACTTTATTTTAAAAATATTGTCATAGAGGCTGGAGCAGTGGCTCAGTGGTAGAGTGCTTGCCTGGCACGTGCAAGGACCCAGGTTTGAACCCCAGCACCACACGCACAACTAAGTGTTGGAGAAACAGAAAAAAAAAAAGATGAAAAATTAAGTTAAAAGTTGATTCTCTTTAAAAAGTCTTTAAAAGTATTATACTTTAAAAAAGTCTTTAAAATATTATAATAGTGTTTTTAACATGTTTATTTCTCTCATCATCTATCTCATTTTCCCTTCATTCTTACCTAGAATTTCATTTTATTTAATTTCCTTAAGAAAGATACCAGGAAATAATTAAAATTTTATTCCCTTTCTTGAAGGTTTTTAAAAGTATATTCTCCAGAGTATTTTCTTCCACTCCTGACCAAAAGGAAGGAGCAGAAGCTGAATTTGTCCTTCTGCTTCAAACACCAAAACTTAGCAGGGGCAAAGGGCATTTTGTAGTACACTGGAAGTCAGATAGAGTAAAGGGATCCATGGGAGACAGGAAGCAAATGAAGTGAGCCTGGAGTGGCCATGCTGATTCCTCCAGTGACAGTCAGCTCAGAGAGGGCACCGGCATGATCGTGATAGGCTCCCTGGCCCGAGGACAGAGCTGAGAGGCCAGCTGGAGTAAGCAGCTGGAGAGCAAAGTCGTGGACAGGAGGGGCCAGGTGGAGTCTACACAGTCACCGGAGCTCCCCTTGAGTGTACCAGCTGCATGCAGAGCAGCGCAGAAGAAGGCAAGTGTTGGACTTCGGAGAAAGAAAGTTCAAAAGAATCAGAGGCAACATGGCCTGGTGCTCAGACTGGGCCTGAAAAATGCACCATGACAAGTCATGTGCCAGGGAAGTTCTCAAATTATTGCTCTTTTTGTCTGAAAGCGAGGGGCTGGGAGGGGAGTCTTTCTTCATTGCCTTTAAGAGCTGATTTCCCCCGCTAGAATATGCACAAGAATCCTCCACTTGGAATAAGCGTTCTGTAGTGCGTTGTAATTTCTGTCGAGTGTTTTGAATTATGGTTTTAAGTGTTGGTTCCGTTTTATTGCTTTGTTTTTCTTCTTTGGGGGCTCCAATTATATAGGTTGACCCTTCTTTTAAGTCTTATTTTCAACCATTTTTTGCCTACCCCTTTTTTTCCTTCGTCTAATTTGTACTTCGTAATCTTTTTCCCTGTTTTATTATTCTTTTGAAAATTTTCGTTTGACTGTATGTCATGGAGGATTTGGTAATTTATTCTTCATGTCCCAGTTGCTATTCTTTCTTTTAGTTACTGCATCTGGTCTTGATCAGCTCCTGCTCCTTTCTCTCTGCGTGTTGCACGCTTGTGCTCTTGTTTTTGAATTCCTAATTCTAAGGGTTTAAAGGCATCTCCGAGTCTTGTTTGAGGATGTTTAATTCATGGTGTTAGATCTTTCTTCTGCTTCTTGACTTACACTTGGGCGGGAATTTCCGCTTCCTGTTTTCTTCTTTCAGTGTGCATGCAGTTGGTCTGATCTCTCCTGCTCCTAGGTGCTTGGCTGCTAGAGTAGTCTGGTACCTTTCACGGATGACATTGCGGAAGAAAAGGGAAAGATTGGTGTGTCTTGTGACTCTCTCATTTCTGAAAGGTCTTTAGCTCTTCCTTCCCTTCAGTGCCACATGTCTTAAGGGACCATCTCTGTCTCTGTCTCCCCGGAAGCAATGCTTCTCTGAAGCTGCCACCGCCAGTCCCCACCACCACATTTAGGCCATTTTCCTGTGGCTGACGTGAATTACCAAGTCTCGGCCTGTTTGGGGTATTTTTAGCTCCTAATTTTTTTCCTTTCTAAGGGATTGGAGAGGAAGCTTTTGCCTACGTTATTGTCATCTCCCTCCTCCAGCCTTTCTTTTGCAGTCTCTCGTCTCTCCCTCCTCTGCTTGGAGTAGCTGTTGGACTCACAATCTGATGAAATCTGGCATCTGCTCTCTGCTCCTAGGCGATTTGCAATTGGTAGTATCTTCTGTCTCTAAGTAGTTGTTATGGTTTAGATACGAGGCATCCCCCCAAATCTCATGTATGAATGAGAAATGCAAGAATTTTCAGAGGTGAAATTATCAGATGATGAGAGGGGTGACCTAATCAGTGAAAAAATCCACTAATATGGGTGAACTGGGCAGCAGCTGTAGAGACGGGGGGTGCCCCTGCAGGAAGCAGGTCACTGGAGACTTGCCTTTGGGGTTGATATTTTGTCCCTGGTGAGAGGAGCCTTCTCTCTCTTCCTGGTGGCCATTTCCTAAGCTGCCTTCCTCTACCATGCCCTTCCGCCATGAGGTTCACCCTCACCCCTGGACCAGAGCTGGGGAGTTGGCTGACCGTGCACTGATCCTCGGAAACCATGAGCCAAAATACCTTTTCCTCTTCTACATGATTTTTTTAGGTCTTCTGGTCACAGCAATGAAGAAGCTGGCTGAATCAGTAGTGCTGGGGCATGGCTTCTGCATGGCATTATTTGCAGCCAGCGCTCCCCTTAGCGTTTGGAGAGATTTAGATACAGGCGGCTGCTGTCATCTGAAGGTCAAGTCGCACTCACCCGGTACAGAACCTTTGAGCAGTGTCAGAGAGGGGTGTTTTGGGAACCACGATTCCTTTATCCCTAAGGCCCATTCATGCCTCACTTTTTACTCCTTCTGGTTACCAGCTGTGATCCGCTGCACTGGGATCCGCGGTCACCGGCTATGTCCAGGTTCGTCCTCAACGGGAGAGGACCTGTGAGTTCACGTTTTGTTCCATGGGCACCACATCTGAAACCAATTGCTCACACCTGTGATGGAAGGGTGGCTCCCTCCCGAGGATCCTGCCCCCAGGCAGCTTCCTCCAAGTGTCCCATGCCACTCAGGCTGTGGCACCAGCAGGCAAGACCAGGAAGCAAGGCCCCCCTGCCTCTGTGATTTTCCCAGACACAAGTGCATGCACGCTTTGTGGGAAAAAGTTAGCTGTCTACCAGGCTGCAGGCACTTAGGTAGGTGTCTGAAGGCCAGCTCTTCTAATCCGTAAGGCAGCTCTGATGCCGTTCATGAACACGGGTGAGAAAGGGTCACACCACACTCAAGCCCTGGTTCTTTATTCCAACTTTCCTCTCTTTCCTACCTGTGTTTTATATTGAATAATCACCTATGAAATGAAGAAATGAAAGGTATTTTCTCCAGGCCTGAAAATGGACTGATCCTTTTTCATTATTATTTTTCTTAGAGAGGAAGAGAGTTAATTTTTTAAAAAAAGTTTTTCATCTGGTTTTTGTTTTTTTCTCCACTTATTTCTGCATGTGGTGCTGGGGATCAAACACAAGTCCTCGTGCTTGCCAGGCAAGTGCTGTACTGCTGAGCCACTTCTCCAGCCCTGATCCTTTTTTTTTTATAAAGCATGCTCAAATATTTAGCAATGGTCAAGCATGTATATGCACTGCTTGGCCATGTTTTAGCAACCATAGACTGAATACATGACCATAGTCTCTCAAGATTATGTTGCCTACGATGTGTAACCACCTTGGTTTGCAGAACTATATGATGTTAGCAGAATGATGAGATTCTTAGATGCACCCCATTGTTAAGCAACACCTGACTGGTGTGTGTGTGTGTGTGTGTGTGTGTGTGTGCGCGTGTGTGTGGTGTTGCCCACGTGGAGGCTGAAAGCTTCACCTCTCCCTTTTTCTGGTTTTCATAGAGGAGAAGAACTCTCTGAACATCCTCCCCACAAACTCCGAAGATAAAAGTCTTTCTTCTGTGGTCTCTGCAGAGTGAGTTGATGGGAGAATGTTAAATGTGGGTGGGAGGACATCTGGATGTTTTGAGCTTCACTTTTCTGGCCCTGAGATTCTTCTAAGTGAAGGTAATGGTGTAGGTGGCCTCCAGATTCCTTCCTGATCTAACATCCACTTATCCCTGTCATCTGTGATCTTCTGCAGTGTGCACAGCCATCCCCCAGCACAGGGGACTGCCCCTGCAGCTCAGCTTCATGAGTGGCTTGGATTTATACCTGGTGGGACACCTAGAGCCAAGGTGAGTCTGTGAGCTCTGGATAGCGGAAGATGCTGAAGGGCTTTCTTGAGGTTTTTTAAATACCAACAAGCATGACGATGCTAGTTACTTTACTGGCACCATTTGCTACCTGAGCAGATGACAGCGTCCTGATGCACTCAGCCCCCAGGATCTTGCTAAGCTCAGGGTTCTTATAATTCCCTCTTGCCTCCTACTGAGTCTCCCTTCTTCTGATGGCATGAATCTGCTCTCATTTTAATTCCTCTGCATTTCTCCCCCTAATTTCCCTCTTGAAACACTCCCTTCCTACATCTTAAAGACCAAAGATTGGAGAATTTAACTGGAGAACTGGAGGAGGTAATGATTTGTTGAAAGATGTGCCAAAATGTGGTTGGAGATATAATCTCCCCCAGATTTGCAGGAAGGGATTTGGTTACACAAAATATCCTCCACAATGACTGTGGAGCTAATGTGCTTGCCAGGTCTTTAAATAGGCACCCAAATCTCACATCCTTGGCTCAAAACCTGAGAGTCTGCGCTTTATTGTATTAAGCATGAAATTCAGTTTCGAGTTTTATTGATTTATTGCTCAATTAAGAATATTGAAAAATGGCCACTTCTCCTTCACTATGTCATAGAAATCATGTTAGTAATTTCTGCAGACAGACAAATATGGCCTCAATGTTGTTGGATTTTTACATTTCAGAATCACTGACCATCTATCCTCTTTAGAGAATAGCAATTGGAATTGCCAGAGAAGAAAGCCAATGTTCTTTTTAAAAGTAAACCATTCTAGAGAGAAAAACGAGCCTTAAGTTAGCATCTCATTTTATAGACAAGGGAACCACGATGCTAAGAATTTGAATGTTGTGCCCAAGGTCATAGAGATTTTTCAGTCATTTTTCTGAGCTTGACAATTATGTAATCTAGAAGTAGTGATCATTTTATCTTCTTACTTTGTTGAACTACATTAAATTGATATTTCAGAATAATAAATATTGCAGTGATTGTATTGTCTTATTCTTAAATCTTATTAGACAGTTTCTCATGATCCAATACTAATAGGATATTAGCCGTTACTATGGTTTGAAAATGTTCCCCAAAACTCACGTGCTGAAAACATACCCCCAATGCACCAGTGTTGGGAGGAGCCCGAGGGGAGCTTGGTGAGTGCCATTATTTGCTGTCTGTGTCTCAGGCACCCACTCCTGCCTTCCACCTTCTGCCCTGCCAGATTCTTCAACTTCCTCCCCTCCAGAACCCTGAACCCAATAAACCATAGTTTGCAAAATTTCTTCATATCAAGTATTCATTTTACAGCAAATCAAAATAGATTAAGACAGCCATCAATTTGAAATAGGTAGTCCTTGTTATATTGAGGAAGAAAACGTGTTCCGGTCTTACTAAAAACCTATGAAAGGTGACTCTAGATATTTAACTTTGTCCAGTGCTGTTTTGCACATCAACGGACGCCGTGGTTTGTGAGTGGTTTTGTCCTCCAGAGGCTCCTATGCTGGGAGCGTGGTTCCCAGGGCAGCAGTGTTGAAATGGTGGACTTGTTATTGTATTTTTTCTGCCTTTTTATTGATGTATTATAGTTGTACATAATGATGGCATTTGTTGTTACAAGTTTGTACATGCACACAATATAACAATATAATTTGGCCAATATCCTTCTCCAGTAGAAACAGTGAACTTTTAAAGAGATGGAATCCAGTGGAAGATAATTAGGTCACAGTGGGCCTCACTTTAATGAGTGGATTTATGCTGTCTTAAAAGAGAGGGTCAAGGGACTGGAGTGGTGGCTCAGCGGTTATGGTGCTTTCCTGGCGTGCGTGAGGACGCAAGTTCAAACCCCACCTCCACGTACAAAACAGAGCAATGAAAGCCAAATGAAAAACCAAATAAAATTGATTCTCTCTCTCTCTCTCTCTCTCTCTCACTGTCCCTCTTTCTTTAAAAAAAAAAAAGTGGGTCAAATCTCCGGAAAGGATTAGCTCCTAGGGGAGGAGAGGGTTGTTCCTGAGAGCAGATTGTTGGGAAGGAGGAAGCCTGGCCTCCCATTCGCTTGATTCTTTGGTCACACACATGTACCTTCTGAATAGACTCCCTTCCCTCTCCTTGCCACCTTGTGATCAAGCCAAGGAGCCCTCACCAGGACAGCAGCACCTTGTTCTTTGGGCCGTCCAGCTCTCAAGAGTTGGGCGTCAAATCTATTTTTTGAAAATGCATTACCCAGTGTAGGATATTTTGTTAAAGCAACACAAAACAAACTAAGACAATGGAGAAAAACTTTATTTTCTGTCTCACTGCCTGACCAATGGCCAATGATTCAATGAAAGCTTTCTACTTACTGGAACCTCCACAAAACCCTAAGGAACGGGTGCTGAGAGCCTCTAACTTGGCAAACACGTGGAGGTGTTGGGGCACACCTGGAAAGGGCATGGAAGCCTGGTGTCCCTATCTCACGCACCTCTTCTGTTTGGCTGTTCCTGATTTTTGTCTTGTATAATAAACCAGTAAGAGAATGTGAAGTGTCTTTCTGAGTTCTGTGAGCAATTACAGCGAATTATTGCACATGAGTAGGGAGTTGCGGCAAACCCACTTCCCTCCCGCTGTACAGCAGTCAGGTCAGAAATATAGAGACTCAGACCGGGGACTGCCATCTAAAATGGGGGCAGTCCTGGAGGGCTGAGATCTTAACCTTTTGGGTCTGTGCTAACCCCAGGTAGTTAGTGGTAGAACTGACTCATTGGGCATTCATTTGGTGCCCAGAGAGTTAGATAATTGGTTCTGGATGTAAACCCCAGCAACTTGGTGTCAGAGGTGTTCTATGGCTGAAAGACAGACTGTGGTAGTAGGTTGACTGCAGAGAAAAAGGTCCGTGCTATTCCCCCCCTTGGTGATAATTGAGGTGAGTTTTGGGGGAGCCTCTTCTTAGCCCGGTTGGGGGTGGGCACTATTATTTTTCCACTGGACAGAGAATGGGATTCTCTGATCACAGCCTGGGCCTTGCACATCTGTCTGAGACCACAGCAAAGGAGGATTTCTACTACCAGGGAATAAGTAAAGAACTCCTCGCAGGCAGGAAGAGAGGCAGCAGGAGGAAAGGAGAGCCAGGGAATGGTTGGTTGCAACCAATGTGCGTGAGCTTGTGTCTCTCATATTATGTCTTTGTTTTCGTTGCTGTCTTTGTCTTTCTTTCATCTTTTGTTTTCTAGGGGAAATTATACTTTTATGTTGTGTCTTCTTGTAGTTTAGAAATCAAATATCTCATTTTTAATTAACTGGTGATAACACTTAAATTTTTAAAATTACTTAAAAATAGGTTTGAACCTATTTTTCTACCAATTACTAAAATGCATGTGACTGCCACTTTTTCTTCTACCGTAATGTAAGGATTTTAGCTGATGTCTATATTTCTTGCTCTTGTTTTGGGAGGAGGATATGACCTTGGATTTTAAATTCTGAATTATTACCATATCAGTACATAAAAATGTATTTTAAAAAGTAATATACCTAACAATAATGAAAAAAAAAACAGTCTAACTAAAATGGGCAAATAATTGAATAGATATTTCCCTGAAGAAGATTATATAAATTATCAGTAAACATGCAAAGATGCTCTGCATCATTACCCTTTAGGAAAAGGCAAAGCAAAATCACAATGGGAAATCTGAACTTCATCCCATTAGGATGGCTACTACTAAAAAACAAACTCTGGAAAATAATAAGCGTTAGCAAGGGTAACAAGAAGTTGGATTCATCACACATTGCTGGTAGAACTATAACATGGCATGCCTGGCATAGACAACGATTTGGCAGTTAAGCGTAGGATTATATGATCCAGAAACTCTACTATAGAATGGAAAGCAAGGATTCAAACAAATACTGTACACCATGTTCATGATTCCCAAACCAGAGAAGCCACCCAAGCAGCCACCCTCAGGTGAATGGATAAGCAAACGCGGAATGCACGCAGGATGGATACAGACACAAGAGGGCAAACATTGCGTGATTCCACTTAGGTGAGGGACCTCGAACATGCAGAAGACAGAAGAGAGGTGGCCAGAAGGTGGGGGTAGCAGGGAGGGGCGGGATATTGCTCGAAGAGTACAGAATTTGTTTGTCACCATGAGAATATTCTGAAGGTGGAGAACATGATGGTTGCCCCCCAGTGTGAATGCACTCAACACCTTGGAACTGGCTCTACAGCTGCTGAGAGTGGTAAATTACGCTATGCATATTTATGATAATGGAAAAAGTTAAATGAAAGCATTCTGCTTTTCTAAATCACCAAGAGAGTAAATTTCAAACATTCTCGCCACAAAGTATGTTACGTATTTGAGGTGAGGGGTATGTTGATTAGCAAGATAGATTTAATCATTCCATATTGTATTCATAACATTGCTTTGGTACCTTGTAAATATACACATGTACAATTTTCCCATGGATGATAAAAACACATTTTTAAAGTTAGTAAAAGTAATATGTAGAAACACGCTCACTGTAGGACAGTTTAGTCATATGGAAGCATTTAGAAGAGAGGATGAGGTCTTCCTTTGGCAATGCTCACCCCTCCCCAAAGCCAGTATCAGCTAACAGTTCAGTGTGTTAATATATAGCTCAGCTTTTATGCATCCAAACATATATAAGCATGCATATGCGTATATATTCTGATTATGCTTTTGAAAACCACAACTGGGTTCACAGCATGCTTTGTGCTGATGATCTTGCCTTGCTGGATAAGCTCTCTGTCAGTCAGTCTTTCAACTTGACTTCATCTTGCTCCTTATATTATTTGCACTACAATTAATCCATCACCCCCCCCCATGCTGATATTTAGGTGGTTTCCCGATTTGCCCTTCTGTATGGTGTTCAGAGTTCCTGCTTCTGTATCATATGTGTTACAGATGTCTCTTCCCTGGTTCTTTGTATGAACTTCTGCTGACAGGATGCCAATCACGGCTTACTGATTTCTTTAGTTTCCCTGTCCACTACCCCCAGTTGGGGCTGTGGCAGACAATGTCAGACACATTTCTATGCCCTCTTCTTTGAAGACAAAGCCATAATTTTGGTCACGTATTTGTGGTAGTTTGTCCAAATCTACCATGGCAATTTGGAGATTGAAATTTGAGTAGGTTCTGGCTAATGGGATGTGGGAGATTCTGCTTGGGGACTCTGAGGAAAGTTTGCCTTCTTGATGAAAGAGATTCACCTGGAGAAGGTTCTCCTACTCTTGCCTCTCCCCATCTTGTGGACTGCCCTGTGTGAGGCTGTTGCACATGGTCACCCTGAACCAAAAGTGTCAAGCACAAAAGCCACTAACTGAGGTACGGAGTTATGAACAGAGGCAGATGACATCTTCAAGTGCTTAACAACCCCTTGAACTGATGATCACTCCTAGTGTTCTTTTTGTGTGAGATAAAATTCCTCCAATTTTAGCTAGGTCTTCTGCAACTTGAAGCTGAAAGGGCATCTGCTGTAGTTTGGATATGATTTGTCCCACGAAAATTCATGAGCTGGGATCTTGATCCTCAGTGTGGCAACACTGGGAGGGGTACCTTTAAGAGGAAGGCCTAAGGTAATGGTTGGTCCTCAGGTCGTGAGGCACAGTACTCTGGGAAGGGTCTGTGGGATTCCAGCTTCTCTGTGGCTTCCCATTTCTTGTTGGAGTCCTTTCTTCACACATGCATTTCCCCATCATGACATCTGCCATGGAGTGGTACAGCCACGGGGGGCCTTACCACAGCATGCACCATGCTGTCTTGTCTGTAAGCTCCCAAATCGTGAGCTAAAACCCTTATTCTTTGTTAAGTTAACCTACCTCAGGTATTTTGTTATAGGAACAAAAAATGGACTACTGCAGCACCTTAAGCAGTTATTGCCACTTCTCGGTGAAATATCCTTCTCCGGGATGCAAGAGCCTTGCGTGTACCCATGTTCCCAAGTGCTCTCTTTGTTGATTTATGATCACCTAATCATTCATCAGGCATTTCTGTGCATCAGACAACTTCGCATGCATTTTATATACTTGATCTGTAGTCCTCATAGCCATTTAAATATTATTTTTATTTTATAGAGAAGGAGTTTGAAGCTAAACGAGGTCAAGATGCATGTTTAGTCCTTGAAAGAACTGAGTTCAAAACCAAATTTACCTTAGTTTATGTAGACTATGGTACTTGTTCCCACCACTCACCCAGATTGTCTTAAACCTTAGCTTCAGGAAGTACACTTGACACTTCAGCCCTGTAGGATTTCACTTTTGTGGAAAGCAATGTTACTGGGGCAGAAAGGACCATAACTGGGAAAGCCATCAGATATGGGCTGAAATGTTCTCCTCCAAATTCATACGTTGGAGTTCTCTGGCCAAGGAGGAGGGAATTGACAGTTACCCTGGAGCCCCAGAAAGCAGAACCACCTTTATGGTTGGCAAGATAAAGAACCAGACCAAACAGGATCAACCTTGAGCCTTAAAGTCAAATGGAATTTTCCCTGATAGTCTTTGGATTTGCTTGGGACACATGACTCCTTTCTTTCCAATTTCTCTGTCATAGAATGGGAATGTCTGCCCTGTGCCTGTCCCTCCATTGTGTTTTGGCAGCAGATGGTTCACAGCTAGAGAGGAATTTTGTTTCAGGATGAATCATTCCTGGAGTCTCACCCACACCTGATTTAGAGGATAGATGGAATTTTGGACTTAAAGTTGGTGCTGCAATGTGTCGAGATCTTGGGGGTCGTCGGGATTCAAGGCATATATTTTGCATCTGAGAAGGACAAGAATTTTGGGAGCAAGAGGTAGAGTGTTATGGACGAAATTGTGTCCCCCTAAAATGCATATCTCCCAGAATCTCAGAATGCGACAATAGTTGAAGTAGGGCCTTTAAAGAGGGGATTATGGTGAAATGAGGCCATCTGGGCCTCATCCAATGTGACTGTGCCCTTAGAAGGGCTTCGGGCACAGACAGGCACAGAGGCAGGGCATGCAGGAGTGGCTCTTACAGAAAAGGTTGCGTTCTGCCAGCCACTGAGAGAGGCCTGAGGAGTTCCCTGCTGACACCTCGATCTTTCACTTCTGGCCTCTGGAACAATGAGAAAGCAAATTTCTGTCGTGTAAGCCACCCAGTCTGTGGTGCTGTAGCCCCCCTGCACACCACCTTTGGTTCTGCTGTGCACGGCACAGTCAGCATGTCTAGAGGATCACATTTTCCTGAGCCACTTTCCTTAGCTCTTGTCACTTTTCCCATTGACGAAGGGTGGGACTGAAGTTGCAGAGGATGTAGATGGAGCACTGGAGCCAGCACAGCAGCCTTCAGCCCTACATGCCCAGATTATCTGTAAATACGAAAATCCCCCCTTTTTAACTTTTTAAAGAAGGACCTAAATGGAGGGATGGCTAAAGCTGTGCAGAGTCACTTCTGTGACAGGTGACTGAATGGAGTTGGCAATATTCATTCACAAAAGAAATAGAGATTCGGTGCTGAGGAAGTAGCATAACCACAGAGAGTGAACAGAACCAAACCTTCATCCCCAGCTTGGCTCATTTGAAAGCTTACATTGGAAGTCACAATGGTCTGTCTGTCTACCCAGAGCTTCGGATAGTAATGGGAGTGTTGTAGGTAAAAGTGGATAGGGCAGGGGATGTAGCTGAGCAGTAGGGTGCTTGTCTAGCAGGTGTAAGCCCCTGAGTTCTATCCCCAGTGTCACAGAAAAACAGATCCCTCCCATTCTCTGCTCATCTGCTGCATTTTGTGTGGCATTAAGTCTAATTGAAGTGGACCAAGAATGTATTCTTTTTTAACATTCTTCAACCTTCCCATCTCACCCTACCCTTCTTTGTATTGATTAAAGCATCCCCCCTGAACATACCATTGGGAAAGAGAGGGAGTGGGACACAGAATGTCCAAGTCAGTTGGAAGGTAGCTTCAGGAGAGGTCCCCCAAGGGCCATGGGCCACCACTGTTTCCTGGAGCTCCTCTCTGGACCAAATGATACCTGGAAGCAAGAGAGACCACTCGTCTGCTGTGGCACTTGGCAATAAAACCCTAGTTAGTGAATGTGGTTTTTAGGAACAGAAGCCAAGAGCAAGTAGGGCTTCCAGGGAAGGACTTGGGTGAGGCTTCCAGATGACCGCGCAGGCTCTGCAGTCGGTCTGCGTGCTCGGTGTCCACCGCCTGCTCCGTTGTTACATGTTCCCTTGCTCTTCATCCCCACTCCTCACTCTTACCACTGTTGCTGGCATCAGCTCTCTCCTGTAGCTAGGGGTTCTTCCAGGCCTCCGTTGGAAGAAAGCAGCCTGCCTTTCAGGGTCAGAGTGACGATGCTGACCAAGTTCTCCAAGGTTCCACTGGGCTCCTGCTGTGACTGTGCTATTCTAGCTGCTGGGAGGAAACGGACTCTTGCAGGTGCAGGACTCCTGCCCACACCTGATCGCCTTATTCCCACTCTGCACACAGAAGAAGCAGGTTCTGTTACTATTCCCAAGTCCTGGGAAACTGCAGCAGGAAGAAGTTAAGTGGCTTGCCCAAGTCACACAGTAGTGACCCTGAGAATCCAGACTGGTTTTCAACTCTGTTTTCCACATTCTTTTCTGGGGGAAGGGAGGAAGCATCATGTCCAAAAGAAGTCTTGGTATTTTCTCTTTCTTTCTTTCTTTCTTTCTTCTTTCTTTTCTTCTTTTTAAAGAGCGTTATGAGAGAGAGAGAGGATCAATTTTATTTTTAGGTTTTCATATGGCTTTCATTGCTCTGAGACATTGCTGTGTATGTGGTACTGGGGGGTTTGAACTCGCATACTTGCGCATGCCAGGCAAGCACCGTAACCACTGAGCTACTGCTCCAGCTCCTATTTCTTGCTATATCTCTATCCAATAAGAACTTTAAAAGAAACACACTCACAATTCATTATCAACCTAATAAAATGAATAGTAGTTTCTCAACATCTAATCCTTAATCCACAGTGTTCTCAATGACTGTGTAAGTTACTTATACAAATGGACGATTTAGATTAAATCACACAGATAAAACAGAATTTCATTAATAAATTCAGAATGTAGCATGTTCCTAATTCAGGCCTAGCATACATAGCATTGTTGTAAACATGCTTGTGGCTAAGTCTTGGCGTATTTCCTTAACCTTTTCCTCATGATAAAGTCCTAGGGATAAAGCTGCTATCGTAAAGGTGATACGCTTCTACAGATGTGTGGTCTAAAAGGTCCAGTCCTTTTCTCAGCCAACATCCCCATGTGGGCACCTCTTTCTCTGAATCTTTGAAGGATGCAGTGCTGGCCTTTATCGGGTGTCCTCTGGCCGTTGTCATGGGTGAATGTGGAATTGCGTTGAGCTTGTATTTCTTTGCTAACTGGAGGGAGGGCATTTAATATATTCAATGGCCATGTGCATTTCTTCTTTAGTGACTGCCTGCTGTCAAGTTAAATTCGTACCTGAAGGTGGCCCCTTACCTGAGACCTTATTGATGAGCTGCAACCTAATAGAATACGCAAACTAACTGGCCACCTAGTGTGGGAGTGTAGTTTTATAACAGGGTTGCGTCTCTGTCAATCACAATAATTGGGAAGCTCAATCTGACCAGGTTCAAATAAGTCAAACCAATCATGCTAGCTCTGGACATCACTTTTCGTTTCAGTCTATAAGTGCAGCCTGAGCACATTGCTGAGTACAGTTCTTCGGACCTCTGCCGGTTCTGAGGGTGGCCCATTTGCGAATCAACCTTTGCTCAGTTAAAGTGCTGAATTCAACTTGCTTAAAGTTTTTGTTTTACCTCTGCTTATAACTTTTGTCTACTTTGAAAGAGGTACCGGTCTTTATTTTGAATCTTAAAAAGTTAAGCCTTTGTTCCTAACAGTATGTGTTGCAAATGCATCATGAATTTGTTTCTAAAAGTTTGGTTTTTCTTTTGATGTCATTCGCAGCTACCAATCTTTTCCTTTGTGTTTTCTTTGAGATCATTTTTACATAGACCTTGGCCAACTCTAGATCCGAGATTATACAGTCAAATGTATTTCATTTTAGAATTTTGTTTAATGTTATCATCTTTATTTGGGACTTATTAATGTGAAGTGTAATGACAGGTGACCTCATTGCTTTTCATGTCCAACGTTTCTGAGAAGGATACTTCTCATATTCACCATTTAGGACATACGTTGTTTTCTTTTTATTCTCTATCATCCATCTCACCAACAGTAATTGTTACTCTCCTTCTATATTCCACCACTGCGATGAATAGTTACTGAGGGCATCTTTTGGAGCAAGACAGAAAAGAGGTCCTTTGACTTTGGAGTTCACATGCAGAAGAGAGGAGAGGCAATTTAAAGGCACACAAATCTATAGACAGGGATTTTAGTGCAAGAGGGTGACAAAGATAGTCACAATCACTTTAGGAGTCAAAGGAGCTTTCCCTGAGGAGGAAACACCTTAGCAGACCGTGATTAGACGAAACTTTGGATTTATCGACCAGTTCTGTCTTCCACTTCATTCATTTCTGATGGTATATTTAGTTCTTTTATAGCTTCTTGAGAGGCTTAGGGGCCTCTGGATGGCCTCAGAATTAGAGGATCACACGCCTGTCCCCTTCCCAGGCTGGCTGGGACTGACATTCTGGTGCCTCCCAGAGGCCCCATCTTCCTGCAGGACTACAGGGAAGACAAGTGGGCTGGGGGTATTGAGCTGCCCACCCTCCCCAGTGACTCTGCTCTCTGACTTCCACGAGAACACGCATGGGCCATTATTTAAACAGCCACTTTTTATTCCAGATTTCTCCTTCTCTTGAAATTAGGGAAAGGATCTCTTCCCTGACAGTTCTGAGGCTCCCAGGGATCCCAGGAGTGCAAGGACCCTGAGGGTGGCATCCAGAACTAAAGCTTTACTGCTGAGGGGGCAGGAAGCTGTCCACAAGAAAGTGCATTTTCATGCTGATTTTAAATTCAGGATTTATAGTACAGAAAGGAACAGAGAAAATAATTTGCTTCAGGTTATATTAACACTACTAAAGCTTTGGTTGCGCCAATGCCGACTGCATAAAGGTATCACCCTGGGGGCAAAGGACACTCCTTTCCTCCTTTCAGCTGTCTGACTGCTGAGTGCCCCTAAGCTGATCAGAACCAATCTGCTCTATTTGGAAGTAGAAGATTCGCTGATGTTCTGGCTCCAAGGCGAGGCCAGTCCATTCACCCAATTTGTCTTTTGTGCTCATAGAAAACTCATTTGCCCATTTTACTATTTAGGGAGATATTTAAATTGCTTTGTACCTATTCAAAAGCTGAGAGAAAGCACAGAGAGGACAAGATAGAGATGCAAGCATTACAGAAGAGTAAGGTCAGGTGGTTGCTGGAAACCACCCAACCGGTCAGCCAAGGTGAGCCCTGGGGCGGCCCAGCCGGAACATCCGAGCCCTGAGGTCACAGTAGAGCAGGGGGAGAGGTCTGCATCAGCACAGGAGGGTGCTTTTTTGCACGTGGATAAATAGCTTGCTCATCGCATTAAAGTGTATATTAGTTTATTATTATGGGACATTGAAATGTTCAAGTCCACAACGCAGTGGCAAGAAAAACGACCGAAGCACACGGTGTAATCGGACCTGCGACCTGCGATGGACAGGAGGACTGGGAAAAAGATGGAGTTCGTTGGTTCTCATTGTCCCAGTTCTCCAGGCTGCGACTCCTAAGAGTACTTTGAAAGCATAAATCTAGAGAGAAGGGGAAGAACAATATTCTGGAAACGATTTGTTGTTCTCCCTTCTTAGAGATCCACTGTGTACATTTGAAAAAAAATCCAACAGTAAAGAAATGCCACTCGTTTTATTCTGCCTGGCATTTCCCGTGAAATGTTAGGAACCTGATCTTTAATGACACACATGGTAGAAAACACTGCTGTCTGCCCTTCTTGGGTTTTTGTTTTTGTTTTGTTTTGTTTTGTTTTGTTTTTGAGTAGAAAAGTGAATGGTAGCCTTTAGCACGTCCTCTGACAGGTACCCTGCTAACCTGGCGCTGTGGGCTTATGTTGACCTGAAATTTGAAACTATCTTAGAAAATGGTCCTGGTTTGATCAATTTGGGCTGATTTATGCTCATGATGCGAAGATAACACTGGTGTCATTCTCAAAGTCCTTTCATGAACCTGCCACCGCCTCACCCCTAATGACTTTCCTAACACTGATCTTCCTGTTCTGAGACAAGGATATTTTGGAATTCACAAAGACAAATCAGTGTAGTTTTAAGTCACTTCCTGATATAAAATCTGGTTTCAGGAGACGATAAAAATTCCTTCCAACCCAGTCCCACATGACTACACTTTGACACATTCTTTCCTGGTGTGGTCCAGTTGATCCCAGGGTCAGAGGTGTTGGGAGCCAGTAGACGATGCAGAGAGCCCAAGTCCAAATGCTAGCGGAAGTACTCAGGGCCGCTGGGCCCCCACGTCACTCAGCTACTCATTCCTGACACCAGGGATCTCCTACTTGAAGGTCCAGCTTTGCTCCTAATGGTTCTTAGCCCTGCCTGCACATTTAGAGACAAAAACCAAACCAAAACAAAACCAATCAACCAAACAACAAGAAAACCCAATGTCCAGCTGCCATCAGTTAAATCTCAGGTTCTTGGAAGTGCGGACTAAATAGTAAATTTTATTTTGTAAGTTCCTTAGGTGTTCTGCTGTATTAATATGCAGGTGATTTCTCAGCGCAGAGAACCGCTGAACTGGAGCAGTTTGATTCTTCTGCAGGGGAGAACTGACAGCCCTTGCGTGTGCAGCAGACTGCAGCATTACCACTGTGGAGAGGCTGCAATCTCCAGCTGAGGGGAGCAACTGTGTTTCTATCAGTTGGGCATCAAAGGACGTGAGAAGCCTAGGATTTGTGATGAGCTGGCCCCCGGGGCCCGGGAGACTGCAATGTCACCCTTGCACAGCAGCAGAAGGAGCCTGGGTTTAAAGGCACAGGACAGCTGAATTCACTGGGTGCGGTGCTGCGGGACATTCTGTTCTAGCAGGAAGGGAACAGCCCTGGCCATTCTTGTCCCTTCCCCTTAGTGCACGCTGCTCCTTTCCTGGCACATTCCACAGCCATTCTGAGAACTGCGAATGAGAAAAGGGGAAGAGCTGGGTCACCAAGGCCATCCCAGGTCTTGTCTGGCACTAAGGGCAGCATTGGAACTTAACGTCCTGCCAACCTGCTTTTGCTCTTAATCCATGTCCAAATCTGCTGCTCTCTCTTCTTCCTTGCTACCATGATCAGGCTGCTCTTTCTACCCCTTCCCCTAGTCCTTCCCCATATTCCTGGCTCCTCACAGTGATGAGGTCCCCAGAACCTGACTTGTAACCTGAGCTATGTCTTGCTTCTCAGTTTCTCCAGAAAGTCAGCTTTTGTGCAGGGTTATTGCTGGGGCTTGGATGTGGCTTATGGGGGTCCTTTAAAGGTTCATGTGCTGGGGATTACGTCTTCAGTGTGGAGAGGTTGGGATGTGGCACCTTTAAGAGGTGGGGCCTAGTGGGAGGTCCTTAGGTCAGTAGAAGCTGTGCCCTTGCAGGGATTGTGGGACCCCAGCCTCTCTATGGCTTCCTGTTTCCAGGTGGAACCTCCTCCCACACACTGAGCTAGTCCTTTTCTAGTTGGGTTTTTAGCCTCCAAAATTGTGAGCTGAACAGACCTGTTTTCTTTTTAAAGTTTTCCTGCCTCAGGTATTTCTTTACAGTAATAAGTAATATTGTCACAATTAATCCAACATATTCTGCTCCTCCTGCCCAGGCTTCTTCATTCTCCAGTGATCTGGAAAGGAAGGAGCCCCTTGCCTTGCAGAGATGTCCCCGCCAAGCGTGGATGACACCCTGAAGTCGTCTTTGCATCTCTACAGCTACTACAGTGCTTGCATATTTTAATTACAAAGAATTTTGAACCTGTGAGTAATCTAATAGATCATGCTTCTTTTATGAAGTAACTAGGGAATAATCATTAGTGCTACTGGAATTAGAGACAGGAGATCTAGATTCCGGTCCTGTTGACTCCCACTAACTAATTTAAAATCGTATGACACATGTGTCACCTTCAGCTTCTTGCTTCCGGGTGCTCATCTGTTGAGTGGGAACAATGTAGCCCATTCCCCAGTTTTGTCAGGATGAGATGAAGTGGCTGGCCTGTACCTGTGTTAAGGGGTGCTAATACTCTGCTTGTGGGAAATAATTAGTTGGCGTTCTGTTTGCGCCCTCTCTATTCCTTTGGCTTTTGTGTGAGGCGGAGGCCATCACAGCATCAAGAACTAACCGTGGAACAGCCGTGGGGCACTGTGCACCGGACTGGAAACCACAGGTTCAGCCAGATCTAAGCAAAATTCTGAAGGAAAAACAATCGGCCGCTTTTCTGCATTTGTTCTTGTTTATTTCAGTCTTCCTTCTAAGCCAGATTGACATTTATACTACCCTCTCTTGGAAGAAAGCAATCTGAACATTTTACTCAGGGAAGCTTCTAGAGACTGGCATGCCCTGCTTGTGTTTGAAGAGTGCAGTCGTTCGCATGGCCACTGGTGGAATCAGCTATTCACAGATGTTGAAGAGGACTGGGGAAGTCTTACCCGCTCTTTAACCTCCACATCTCTTCACCAAATACAAACACTTTGTTTGAATTAACATCTCCATTTTACAATAAATAAATAGACCAATTAAAGTTGATCTAGCCTGGATTCAAAGACCATAGGTCAAGAGAAAGCAGCTGGCACCTGTCTTACTGAGAACCCTGCCGTTTCCTCCATCCCACATCGCCCAGGGGTGGGACCCATAACGGCAGGCTTCCGTGTGCAGAGAGCAAATGAGTTAGTGAATTCCTCTTTCTTCCTTGGGATGTGAGTTGTCATGAAATCAGGCCACTCGTGACTCATGCTGTCTGATACAGGGGAGTCGGAAGCTCCAGTAAAGACCACTGAGCGACATGGTACTAGGGCTTAGAGGTTAAGAGCCAGGCATGGCAGGGCTGCCCATGTCCTAATCCGGACTTCGCTGGTTACTAAATGGGCATCTTTAGTGTGTTGGATCAGCTTCCTATGTCTCAGTTTTCTCATCGATAAAGCAGAAATAAATACGGTATCGACCTTTTGGTTTCATATCAGGGAACTTCCAACACTCAACTTCCTGCCAGTTAGCTATCATCCTTGTTTTGAAAATGAGAATGTGGCCCAATCCAATTGATGCATTAGGAAGGAATTTGGGCCTTCACTTGAATTCTGCTAAAATGACGAACTAGATGAACACAGAAAATGGCATTCAGCAGGGCGGAGCTGCCTGCACACTCACGCACATACTCACGTGCACACAATGCGCACACAACGTGCACACACATACGCACGCATCCACCTTCGGACAGCAGCCGTCTCCTGCAGCCCTTTGCACGTAGTACAAGCCACTTTTGATTTCCATTTCCTTCCCATTTCAGATAATTCTCCTTCCACTGCTTCCCGAGCTGCTACATTGCGAAGCCAGTTCCCCAAGTGAGCTTCAGGCCTGTTGAAAGCAGAGTGCCGCATTCACTTTCTTAACCATGTAATATATGTAAAAGGACGTTACCATTTCCTATCTTTTTTAATGTGTCGCTGATGACGTTTTCAAACGTTCTATGCACACCTCATTTTTCTACGTGGAGTTTCAATGCACGGTTTTGCATAGTGAGAGGATTTTTTTTGGTAATGCAAATATCACAGGTGCACACCAAGGACAGGTGCACAACAAAACATTCAATAAACCGTAGCTATTATTATGCTAACTAGACTCCTTCTGAGCAAGTGTTAAGTCTGTTAAGTCAGAAAGAAGAAAGGATGCTAATGCAGTTTAAATCATGGGAATCGGATCACTTAATGTTCACTTACCAACTAATTACAGCCTTCTAGTGCCTGGCACTGGATGGCTGAACACAAAACTGTGCAAAAAGGCACAGTCACTGTCCTCATAGAAATGAAGTCTAACTAGAGAGAAAAAGGCCAGGCAAGCCAAGTTCCACGTAGCGCATGTTTTGCCAGCCAGAACCTTGCAGTAATAACTAACCTGGCATAAGAAGGGTCCTGGTGTAGATGACCGTAAGACCAAGTGCAAATCCTTTAACTGGAGTGGGGCTTCTCCAGAGAGAGACCTGGCCATGGGCTGAGGGGCAGTGGGGGGAGTGTTACAATCACAGGGAGCAAAAGCAAACCCCCTAAGAACAGAAGGGCAGAAATATCACAGAGGACGAAGCTGCAGGTCTCGAGTAGGAGAGGCAGGGAGGGGTGAGGAAGTGAAGTGGTGTCCGGTAGAATCTACTAAGCATTTGGACTTGATTTGAGAGCAATGGAAGCTGATTGAAAGGTTTTGAGAAGGGGATTTGAGTGATCCAACTTTGGCTTTGGAGGTTCCCTCTGGCTTTCAGTGAACATTGGAAGATCAGGTAGCTTCAGGAGGTTAGTGGGCAAACGTGAGCATGAGATAGTCATAGCACGGGCAGAGCAAGCTACTGTGGATGGAGTGATGGATGGACTAATCAGAAAGCTGGGAAGTGGAGAGGGAAGGATTTGGGGCAGTGGGTAGAGTAAGAAGCAAAGATTAAAGGATGCCTCTCATGTCCTAAAGAGCAACGAAAGGTGACGGATATGGCAAATTACCAGAAGTCACAGAAGCCATTCAGTCAGGCAGCAAACCCCCTACTCACTGTTTCTAAATCTGCAGACTCAGGCCCTCATCAGAATCTATTGCCTTGGGCCTTCATCAGAGGATCCCCACCCTACTGAAAAACTCAGTCTAATAGCCACCCTACTGAAAAACCAAGTTTAACAAGAAAAATTCCTGCTGTGGTCTCCCCCACAACACAGCCCTGGAAGATCACCTATCCGAAAGCCAAGTGGCCATTTTCCACTCGGAAAGTGCGTCTCTGCACCTATCTCAGTAAATCTCCTTGATCTGTTGAGGTCTGGTTCCTTTCTTTCTGTGCCTCATGCCCTCTTTTTCAGCCCCTTTTCCCTTCAAAGGGTAGGACTGTTGCCTGAGGAAGTGAACTTGAAAAGAAAAAAAAAAAGACTTGGAAGGGAAGATGATGAGAACCGCAGGCTTCCATCGCACCATCATCAGGTCAGCAGAGACCAGGCGGGATGGAGAGGTGCAGGCTCAGGACAGCCCAGTGCTCAGGTGGACCAGAGAATTTCATATGGAATGAAATCCCGGAGGATTTTAAAACTCAATTATGTTTGGTAAAATATGACTTTTTGGCTTCTAGGGAGAAAGCATTTGGTAGAATCTGCAGGCGTGTTCTGGAAGCCAGTCTTTTACAGGCACGAGCTCCTGGTTTTATTGTGGTCCACCCAGAGTCGTGCTGTGAAAAGTCTAGATGCGGTTCACGTAAATGGATCTGAAAATAATGTAAATGTTTACAGGACCACTGAAAAATGAAAAGAGAAAGTGCTTAAGATGAGGTAGATTGAGTCTCTTGGAACCCAAAATATTTTTACGGTGGGTATGAAATGTATAACTGCAGCCAAACTGAGGCTCACCCACCCTTAATTACAACCAGAATAAGATGGAAAGGAACCAACTTGCTTCCTTGAATGGTCATCAAATTCCAAGGTGGGGGGGGG
>PVKS010027906.1:0-27031 GCA_004027875.1 Aplodontia rufa
GACACTGAAGAAGAAATAAGGAAATCTGTCCCTTTCACCATCTCCTCCAAAAAAATAAAATACTTGGGCATAAATCTCACAAAGGATGTCAAGGACCTATACAACAAAAATTATCAAACTTTAAAAACAAATTATAAATCTGAGTAGATGGAAAAACATTCCATGTTCATGGTTAGGTAGAGTCAATATCATCAAAATGGCCATTTCACCCAAAGCCCTATACAGCTTTAATGCAATCCCTATGAGGATAACGATGTGATTCTTCACAGATACAGAAGAAGCAATACCGAAATTTGTATGAAATAACAGAAGACCCAGAATAGCCAAAACATTACTCAGCAAGAAGGAGGAAGCAAGAGGCATCTCAATTCCTGACCTGAAATTATACTGCAAGGCTACAGTAACAAAAACAGCATAGTACCAAAACAGAATGGAAGACTAATGGAATAGAATAGAGGATTCTGAGACAAACCCTCATACCTTTAACTATCTGGTATTTGATAAAGGGGTCAAAAGCATAGTGTGGAAGAATGATAGCCTTTTCAACAAATGGTGTTGGATAAATTGGACAGCCATATGTAGACAACTGAAATTGGATCCTTATCTTTCGCACTGCACAAAAATTAAATCTGGATATTAAACCAGCAACTCTACAAATGCAGGAAAAAGAAGTAGGATCAACATTACATGACATAGGGGTCGGCACTACCTTCTTTAACAG
This sequence comes from Aplodontia rufa, assembly GCA_004027875.1. Classification (NCBI taxonomy): domain Eukaryota; kingdom Metazoa; phylum Chordata; class Mammalia; order Rodentia; family Aplodontiidae; genus Aplodontia; species Aplodontia rufa. Next base: position 722 of record PVKS010027906.1, read on the forward strand.
GACTCCCATGGCACAAGCAGTAAAATCAAGAATAAATGCACGGGATGCAATAAAACTAAAAAGCTTTTGCACAGCTAAGGATTTAGTCAAGAGTCTCAAGAGAGAACCTACAGAAATGGAGAAAATTTTTGCCTGCTATACTTCGGATGGAGGGCTAATACACAAATATACAAAGGAACTGAAAAATTAAATACCAAAACCACAAATAATCCAATTAATAAAGTGGCTATGGAGATAAAAATAAGCTTCTCAATGGAGGAAGTCCAAAAAGCCCATAAACATATGAGAAAATGCTCTACATCACTAGCAAGAAGAGAAATGGAAATCAAAACTTCACTGAGATTTCACCTCACTCTGGTCAGAGTGGCAAAAATGAAGAGTACAAACAATGACAGGTACTGGAGGGGCTGTGGGAAAAGAGGAACACTGTTACATTGCTGTGGGACTGCAAAATAGTACAGCCACTCTGGAAAGCAGTGTGGAGACGCCTCAAAAAATTAGGGCTGGAACTGCCTTTTGACCCAGCTATGCCACTCCTGGGTATCTTCCCAAAAGATCAAGAATAAGTTTACTGTAGAGATACAGCTTTGTCAATGTTTATAGCAGCTCAATTTACTATAGCTAAGTTAAGGAACCAACCCAGATGCCCCTCACTTGATGAATGGATCCAAAAACTGGTACATATATACAATGGAATACTACTTGGCTATTAAAGAAAATTATATTATGGCTTTTGCAGCCAAATGGATGGAGATGGAAAAAATTTTGCTAAGTGAAGTATCCCAAACTCAGAGACTCAAGGGCTGAATATTTTCTCTCATTTGTGGAAGCTAAAATATAAGCGGAAACAGTACATTAGATGGCTAACCTAACAATTACCTCAACATGTATGAATTCTTACATGATCATGTGGAACTGTACTTAGGTTCCTGGGGGACATAGGAAGGGGAGTAGGAAAGAGGGAAAGTAATAGGAAGGACATCAAGGTGACTAGAGGGAGGTAGTATGGGGGAAATCTACTCTGAGAGAACCTCTGACTTCCTCGAGACGTCCAATTAACTTGTGGCTTAAGTAAAGTGAAACATGGAACCAAAGAGGGGGGGAACCATGGTCTGGCACCAGTATTGGCTTGCTCTGTCATTACACTTTTATTCTTGATTGTTTGACGATGAACCCCTCCTAGTTGTAAGACCATGTTTATCGAATAAAAAGAAAAGAAAAAAAGAAATAAAATATTTGGGAGGAGACTTTGGGACTCTGCAAATATCCAGTTTCTTTTTAAACTTTTATTCACCAATTTTAGCATTCATTGGATAATCACAGATTTTTATTTGAATAGCTCCTGAAATCCACAATCCAAATGCCTCTGGCTGAGACCGACTGAGTGAGTCTCTCAAGCCTTCCTGCGATGAAGTCTGAGACAGATGCCTAAACCAGAGACTGAAGACCTGAGGAGGCAGAGAGTTCCAATCCCAGTTCTCCACACCAACCTCAGGAACCATATCCCCTTTATTAATATTGCTGGGCTGGAGCGGTAGCTCAGCAGTTATGGCACTTGCCTTGCATGTGGGAGTACACGAGTTTGAACCCCAGCACCACGAACACAGAAGACGCAGAGCAATGAAGGCCACATGAAAAACTAAATAAAATTGTTTCTCACTTTCTGTCTCTCTCACTGTCCTTCTTTCTGTAAATAATAATAATAATAATAATAATAATAATAAGGCTAAAGCTGATGAGCTCCATAAGCCACACTGCTCCAGGACTCAGGTGATGAAATGGAGCCCTGAAGTGGCAAGAGAGGTGGTATGGTTTGGATTCATGTGGCCCTCAAAAGTACCTCTGTTGGGACTGGAGTGGTGGCTCAGAGTTACGGCACGTGTCCAGCATGCATGAATACACGAGTTCAAACCCCAGCACTACCTGCACAATGAAGTCTCGGAGCAACAAAAGCCACATGAAAAACTAAATAAAATTGATTCTCATTTTCTCTGTCTCTAAGAGTCCCTCTCTCTTCAAACAAACAAAAAAAGCACCTGTGTTAAAGCAGGAATGCTTGGGAAAAAAGGCATAACCATTTCTGCATGGAACTTTGGAGAAAGAGTGACAACCAAAGGGAAACACAAGAAAACTTCTAGAAGGAAAGCAGTGATCTCCCTCAGAACAATAGTGACATAAAGTCCCCGGGGACAGGGCAGCCACCTTTAGTCTGAATGCCTGAGCCAATGAAAAGAATGCTCCAGAACAGGGGTAGAGGGTTCGAGAACACAGTGACGAGGGCAGAGGCAGGAGAGGGAGGCAATAAGGTGACAGGTGAGTGGATGAGACAGAAAATCGGGTGATTAATACGAGGTTACTCCATTTGTACACACAGACCATAATGGAGGCAGGGAAGGCTCTAGGTGTGTGGCTGCTCACTTCGTAGCATGACAAAATCCACCTCTAGGTCAACAGAAGCCACTATGCTATCACGGGCTTCTCAGTTCCACCAAACCGCTGACATATAATCGTAAAGTCTGCGTGATTTCCGTCTTGTTGACTTTCACAGTAGTGTGAGCTGTGCTTCCATCCCCACCACACCACATCACCAGGAACCAGAAGGTCTTAGTCTCTCCCCTACCTCGCATCCCCAGCAACTGAAATCCACTGGTCCTTTGCCTCAGGCCAATCCCTGAGCAACCTCCAAAGCTCATTGCTTCTGAGCCTCTTTGAATGTCATTCAGTACAAATGACACTGGAAGGATCCAACATGGCTCTGCAGGTGACATCCAGCAGCCCGAAGACAGTGCATAGGTATCTGGTAGATGTTGTGACCCTGAGATAGCAAAAGTATGATGAGAGTACAGAATGCCCTCAAATTCAGACAATCTTGGACATGGCTGGAAAAATATTTAAAACATATTAAACACCAAAAAGTGAAAAGCCCAGTCAAATGAGGTACTGTCCTGGGTGGAGCTTATAATATTTCATTTAATTAGTAGAAGGAAGTAATGACATCAGGCACGCTCATGGAAATGCAACCTTATTCTCTATCAGGAAACCATGAGCGACTATGACATGGTTTGGTTCAGCAGGTACAACTGGGAAATAATCCAGTCAGGGTTCTGGACAATAATTCTTGTTTTATAACCTCAAACAGATGATTTCTGGAAAATTTTAAGATAAAGTCTAGAAATGTTTAAGAGATTCACACCCATGGTATTAACATTCTTCATATTGTGCTCTCAAAACACACACTTGTCAGGCTTAAAAGAATTCAACCTATCCCAGAAACAGTTCACCCTTGTGATTTCGACCTAAAACATACATATGAATAATTGATCCAAACTCATGATTACAATTGAAAGGTATGAGAAAAATCCTATGGAGCTTATAACACTGAAGTTGTAGGAGAATTTAGTAATACCACATTAATGTATTTATTAGTTATAAGAATTTAAGTACCTCATAAGATTTGTCAGATACTAAAATATTTTAAAAGGTAATCAAATATGTAAGTGGCGGTTTACATATTTGAGTTTATAAATTTAAGTTTATAAATAAAATCATGAATCAAATACCCTTACATTAGTTCCCAGGCCTGCTACAAAAAAAGGTATCACAACCTAGGCTGTTTAAAACAACAGACATTTATTCATTTTTCCTCACTTCTGAAGTCCAGAGGTCTGAAATAAAGGTGTCAATGTGGTATACTCCTTTTGAATGCTCTAGAGAAAAATCTGTCCCTGGTTATTCCAGCTTTTGGTGGCTCTCGGAGCTCTCTGGATTGTGGCAGCATAGATCTAATCTCTGCTTCCATCTTGACCTGACCCTCTCATCTGTGTCACTATTTATTTCTCATTGGGTTGAAGGCCCATCCCAATCCAGTAGGTTCTCATCTTCATCCATACCTAAGTCACATCTATAATGACCAAATAAGGTATCTTCTGAGTTTCTGGATGGACATGAATTCGGGGGAGACACTTGTCAACCCATTACCTCATTTAAGCGTACAGGTTAAAAATTTGCTAAACTTGTAACTAGAATAAGAATTGCAATTAGTTATGGTGGTACACATCTGTATCCCAGTGGCTGAAGCAGGAGGATCACAAGTTCAAAGTCAGCCTCAGCAACTTAGTGAGACCCTAAGCAATTTTGTTAGACTTGTCAAAAAAAAAGTACAGTTCCAAGTCCAAGGCCAGAAGAAGACCCGAAACAGGAGATGGAACAGCACCAAGAGACACAGCTGCAAAGATACGCTCTCCTATGGGGCCAGGAAATATCCTACAACTGATTGAAGGAATGTAGACCATAAACAAAAACAAGATCTGTCAGTTCTTATGATTTTGAGAGTCTTCAGGGATCAGAATTATAAGACAAATGATTTTCAGATAAAAACATCTTCACTAACTCCAGCATGTCTTCCAAAGTCAGCTGATCCTGACTGGCAATGGGCTTCAGGGACCTTCTTAGTAATGGCTCTTGCTATACCACCAGCCTGCTGAGATTCAAGGCAGGGAGCAGCAGGACTGTCTGCTGGAAACTTCCCAGATTTCCATGGGGTTCCAGAGACAACTCGCAGCAAGACCCTGGAGGAAACGGCCTGCCTTTAGGTGTGCATGGCAACAGGGCCCTGTGGGTGACCTAGAAGCTAATGCTGGAGAAGGGGAGGAGGCCCCAGCAGCAGCTCCAGTCAGCTTCCCTTTACAGCCAGAGCAACGCGGCCTCAGCAAGCAGCTCCTGGAGGCTCCTTTCCCAAGCGGGGTGGACAGGGAACTGCATTAGTCTGAAGAAGCAGGCTTCTCTGATGACATCCACTGTCTGCGGCTCTTCAAGCACACAGCTTTGCATCTTTTCCAGCCAATTATGGCCCTTCTCCAGTAATGATATCCTTGCCTTATGCTTTAAGGGGAACGGATGGCAAATTCCTCGATTTACAAGGATCGGACTGAATTCTCTCTTTAGAAACGTTGTCGTTGTTTATTAACTAGCCCCCACTCGAATCATAAGCACTTTTGAGACTACTCTACTCCAAAGAGCTCACAGCACTTTTAAGAGTCAACAAAACACTCAGATTAGAGGTGGGAGGAAGGAGAAAATAGAAACTCTGATCCATACAATAATGGGGGGATTGCTAGATATAGAAGGAGGAGGAGAAAAAAAAAATCCAGGCATGGTGGTGCCTGCCTGTATTCCCTGCGGATTGGGAGGCTGAGGAAAGAGGCTCACATGTTCCAGGTCAGCTTTGGCAATTTAACAAGACTTCAAGAAATATAGCAAGAATTTGTCTCAAAATAAAAAATAGATATAAAAAAGGGCTGGGGATGTGGTTCAGGGGCTAAGCGTCCCTAGGTTCAATCCCTGGTACCGAAAAAGAAAAAGAGGTAAAATTCTATCAATAAATGGAAAGGCCAACAACAGACTAAAAAGATGTTTTTCAAATACTAAGACAGCCAAGCACAGTGGCACACACTTGTAACCCCAGCGGATCTGGAGCCCAAGGTAGGAGGTTCACCAGTTCAAAGCCAGCCTCAGCAACTTTGCAAAGCCCTAAGCAACTTAGCAAGACCCAGTCTCAAAATATAAAATAAAAAGGGCTGAGGATGTGGCTCCATGATTAAGTGCCCTTGGGTTCAATCCCTGGTTTAAACAAACAAACAAACAAAAAAGAATAACAGAAATAGTTAATAGCCTTGGTTTATAAAAATCAATCAGAAAACATTCATAGGCCAGTACATTACTGAGAGATTTGAATAGGTCTGCCCCTCCCAAAACAGCAAAGACAAAAAAATTGCTGTTTAACGTAATAAAGTATAGAAGGGATCCCAATCAAAGCCGTTTTCAGCCATCAGCAGGCCCAGACTTCATGTGTACGTAACATTCCAAGCATTAGTATACGCACTGTTCTGAGTGCTCACCATCCGTCAGCCTTCCAACAACTCAACAACAGTAGATACTATTTGTTTTTTTTAAGAGAGAAGGGCAAAGAGAGAGACAGAGACAATCAATTTTTATTGAGTTTTTCACATGGCTTTTGTTGCTCCTTTTGTGTACGTGGTGCTGGGGTTGGAACCCGTGTACTCAAGTGCCATAACCCCTGAGCCACTGCTCCAGTCCCAGTAGATACTATTATTATCCCCATTTTACAGATGAGGAAACTGAAGGACAGCATTTTAAGTAATTTTTAACCAAAATCATATGACTAGTATTTGGTGTAGTTAGACTCTAACCCAGAGGTGGCTTCAGACCATGCTTCTAACCACTAAGCTTTCCTACCTCTGGGTATTTCTGGGTGCAGCAAAGCTCCTCACAGAGGGCAGGCAAATTGCTGTGACTGGTATATTTGGTAATGGGGTGGTGGCTTGTATGAAAGTTCTGGAATATCTTCACAAGGCTTTGTGTGTGTGTGTGTGTGTGTGTGTGAGTGTGAGACTGTGTGTGTGAATGTGTAAGAGTGTGTGTGAGTGTGAGAGTATTGTGAGTATTGTGAGTGTGTGAGTGTGTGTGAGAGATACCAGGGACTGAACTTAGGGGCAGTTAACCAATGAGTCACATCCCCAACCCTTCTTATTTTTTTATTTTGAGCAGGCTCTCACCAAGTTGCTTAAGGCCTTGCTAAGTTGCTGAAGCTGGCTTTAAACTTGCCATCTTCCTGCCTCAGCCTGCCCAGTCACTGGGATTACAGGCGTGCGCCACCACTCCCCAGGAGGAATAAGGCTTTTTAAAAGTTGGGAAGATGAGAAACCTTTTCTGTTGTTTTGTTTTTTGTTTGTTTGGTTTTGGTACTGGGAATTAAGCCCAGGGTACTTTAAGATACAACCCCAGCCCTTTTAATTTTTTTTTATTTTTATACAAGGTCTTACTAAATTGCTAAGAACCTTGCTAAATTGTTGACCTCAAATTTGCAATCCTCCTGCCTCAGCCTCCTGAGTCACTGGGACTACAGGTGTGTGCCATCATGCTGGGTTAGTTTGATACGCTAATAATGAATAATATATAAGTGGAATGAATCCCCCCAAAATCTGAGTCACTAGGGCACCAATTGTGAACAGAGCAGAGGGTTGTCCACTTTAGGCTAGGTTGTTGGCAAAGTCGGAACTACAGAAGAAAAAAGGAAGGATTGAGGAACATGGGTGACAGAGGGAGTCACATTTCTTGATCTTATCTTCTCAGTAACATTGGAAAGAACATCACTGGCAGAAAGGAGAGTTGTGAGAGCAGGGAGAGAGGGAATGTCTGGCATAGCTACCCCAAGGGGCGTATCGAGGAACCAGGAGAGAGATGCAGTGCTTCTGAGAGGCGAGGGTGGCCTCTGAGCCAGGCGGTGGGAATTTTGAAGGATGGGATGAGGTGGCAAGCTATGCTTTGTGCTGTTCTGGACTCGGAAGTTGGATTGAGGGCAGAGGCAGGCTTACCAAGGCTTGGAGCTGATGGTCACTTGCTGGGGACCAGCCTCAGCAACTGTTAGGGTCCCCGAAGGATGAGTGGAGTTGGCACGGAGGAACGACCTGAACCTCCCGGGCAAATTGCAAGCAGAAACAGCAAAATGCCGTCTGTTCTTCCTTGTTGAGCTGTTTTATACAGGTGCAAAACAGTGCTTTCATTATCTGCCTCATTAACCAAATTGACCACCGGCAACCACTCAAACTGTCCCAGAGCACCAAACACAAAACCATCCACCCCATCATCAGTTCACAATCAAATCCCCATGAACTGCCTGCCCCAGGTACAAAGAGATTTCACCTTCAAAAGGACAGCGCTGTCCCCATACCTGCCCCGACAAAAGGCAGAGACCAAACACTTTCCCAAGACTCTCCCTATTTTCCTTCAGATGTTTCTTATTTAGCTGTGTTATAGGCCCTTATACCCTAATTAACCACTAACCCAAACCACCCTGTCACTGTGACCTTACTAGACATTCTGTAGCTATCCTAAGTCCCATAATTGTTAATCTTAAGATATTTGTGCATCCTAACCTATGGGCTAAGAAGTTAAAACTTAACTCCTGCAAAGACAGGAAAGGCAATTTTTACATATACTGTTTCCTTTGTTCCTTAGTTCCAATTATTTTGCTTTCTGTTTCCAACCCTGCTTCGAAGTCAGCACAGCTTCATCCTTCATGACTTTGATATGTGTTATACAAGTACCCGTCTCATCAATCTGTAACAGTTATTTCCCATTTGAGTAAATAGCCAGTTTCTGGAAGGGATGGTTTTGGCAAATCCTGGAATGCTGGCTTTGACAGAGAGAAGCTTGGTAGATATTGCTCAAGAGGGAAAAATCCACATGAGACCTGGGGGTTGCTGAGAACTTAGGTGTCGTGCGGGAACTTTACAGCAAGATTCAGAGTCACGGAAAGAACAGGTGCCACACCAGAAACTCACAAAGGATGTCAGGGAATAAATCAACATTCGTACGGAAAGCCAAGCACCTAGGAGAAGAAAATGTTGTAGAAGAACTTTTTTTTTTTTGCTTCTGAACTCTGTGATTCACCCTAATGTTTTAGAAATTCATTCATATCGTATGTATTAATAGTTCATTCCTTTTTATTTTTAATAAGTATTTCATGGTATAAATGCCACAATTGGGGGGCTGGAGTAGTGGCTCAGGGATTGCAGTGCTTGCAATGAAGTGTGGGAGCAACAAAACCCACATGAAAAACTTAATAAAATTGATTCTCTCTTTTAAAAAAAATCACAATTTATTTACTTATTTATTTGCTTATTGATGAGACTTACTCTAGTTTGGGGCTAATTGAGTTTCTGTGAACATTCATGTACAAATCATTTTGAGGATGTGTTTATTTCCCTTGGTAAAGGGTGGCCGTGGAATTGCCGGGTTTCATGCAAAGTGCACCTTTCATTTTATAGGAAAACGCCAACATGTTTTCCAAAGTGTCTGCACCATACTTTTTTTGGGGAAAAAAAGCCTAATTTTATTTTATTTTTTCATTTATTTTTTAAAGGGAGGGAGGGAGAGAGAGAATCAGTTTTATTTAGTTATTCACGTGGCTTTCGTTGCTCTGACACTTTATTGTGTACGTGGTGCTGGGTTCGAACCCGCACCCTCAACCATGCCAGGCAAGTGCCATAATTGCTGAGCCACCGCTCCAGCCCAAAAGTCTAATTTTAATTAGACTTACTTAAGTACTTAACAAAATGTACTATCTTAACTATTTTTAATGCTGTTCAGTTGTGTTAAATGTAACCATTCACCACATAACCCCGCTCTGGTCAACAGTGGACTGCATATTCACCAGTGTATACGTGTGCCATAGGTGGGTATCCTGGGTTTATAATCTGCTGCCGTTTTGATTTGTGTAAGTATATTCTATTATGTGCAAAGAGTAATGGAATCACCTGACACATATCTCAACATACCTACATCATCACAGTGCATGACTGTACAGTCACATTGTACACAACAGTTTCCAAACAGCTTTCCTCTTTGCAAAACTGAGACTGTGCAAAACTGAGACTGTACCCACTAAACAGCTCCATTCGTCCTATCCCACAGCCCCTTCCAACCATTATTCTGCTTTCTGTCTTTATAAATTTGACTACTCTAGGTACCTCATACAATGAAATCACACAGTATTTTGTCTTTTTTGTAAGTATTTTCTTTACCATAATGTCCTCAAGTTTCACCAATTATGTATCTTGTGTCAGAATTTACTTCCTTTTCAAGGCTGAATAATATTCCATTGTATGTATGTACCACATTTTGTTTCTTTATTCATTCATCCATCAACAGATAATTGAGCCACTTCTACCTTTTAGCTCTTGTGTATAATGATGCTATGAACATGAGTGTAAAATGATCTATTTGAGACCCTGATTGCAATTCTTTTGAATATATCCTGAGAAGTGGAGTTGATAGATTTTAGGATAATTCTATTTTTGACTTTTTTTAGGGGGACAGCGTATGAGGGATGATTGAAACCAGAGGCACTTAACCACTGAGCCACATCCCCAGCCCATTTTATTTTATTTTTTGAGACGGTCTCACCAAGTTGCTTAGGGCATTGCTAAATTGCTGAGGCTGGCTTTGAACTTGGGATCCTCCTGCCTCAGCCTCCAAGCTACTGGGATTACAGGAATGCACCACTGTGCCTGGCCTACTTTCAACGTCTTTAAAAACCAATACTCTATTCCGTAGCACTGGTACTATTCTACAGTCACAGCAACGGTGCACAAGAGTCCCAGTTTCTCTACACATTTGCTAACATTTGTTATTTTCAGATTTTATTGTTGTCATCTTCATGGATATGAGATGGAATCTTGTGATTTTCAACTGTATATTCCTAATAATTAGTGAAGTTCAGCATTTTCAATGCTCGTTAACAAGCTGTGTATGCTCTTTGGGTAATGTCCGCTCACGTCCTTGGCTCATGTTTACGTTGGGCTGCTTGTTTCTGTTGCTGAGTTGTGTGAGTTCATCATCAGCCCTTGATCGGACCTTTGATTTGCAAGTAGTTTCTTCCATTCTGTTAAGTTGTCTTTTCACTTGGTTAATTATGTTCCTTGATTTACAGAAGTTTTAAATTTTGATTTAGCCCAAATCAACATCCTCAACAAAATTGCTACATCAGTCTCTAATTTTAGCCTTTCTCCCAGATGCGTAATTGTGTCTCAATGTCTCCTTTCCGTTTCCCTGATGAATGAAGGCCAGCATCTTTTCATGTGAAATGTTAGTTATTTTTACATCTTATTGGAATATTTGTTCAGATCTTTTACTTTTTAATTGAATTTATAAGTTCTTTTATATTCTGGATACAAGTTCTTTATCAGGAAAATCTGTTGTGATTTTTCCACAGACCGTGGCTAATCTTTTTAATTTGTTACCATGGGTTTTCAATTCCTTCCTTCCTTCCTCCCTCCCTCCCTCCCTCCCTTCCTCTCTCTCACTCTCTCTCTCTCTCTCTTTTTCTTTTCTTTTTTTCTTTTTCAGGGGTGGGGGCAGAGTGGTACCAGGGATTGACCCCAGGAGTGCTTAGCCACTGAGCCACATCCCCAGTCCTTTTAACTTTTCATTTAGAAACAGGGTTTTGCTGAGTTGCGCAGAGCCTCACCGAGTTGCTGAGACTGGCTTTGAACTTGTGATTCTCCTACATTAGCCCCTGAGTCACTGGGATTATAGGCATGCCCAGCAGTTTTTCAGTTACTTTTCTCTCTCTCTTTCTCGCTCTTTTTTTTATTTTTTTAAGAGAGAGGGACAATGAGAGAGAATCAATTTTATTTAGTTTTTCATGTGACTCTGGTTGCTTCAACACTGTTGTGTACAAGGTGCTGGGGTTTAAACCTGCATCCTCTCACATGCCAGGCAATCACTATAATCACTGAGCCACTGCACCAGCCCCAGTTTTTCAATTTCTTAACAGTTTTAATTTTGATAGACTACAATTTATTTAGGTTTTTTTTTCTTTTTTGGCTAATGATCTTTGTGTCCTGAGAAATCCTTACCTGTGCTTCAGGTTTGCTTTAAATGCCTTATTTTCTTTTAGAAATTTTTAGAATTTAACTTCTATATTTAGATTAATGATTCTTTTAGATTTAATTTTCATGTCTGTTGTGATTCGGGTCAGGGCTCAGTTTTGTCCGTATGGATGCCCAACTTTTCCAGGACCATTTTTTAAAAAAATTTTTAAAGGGGAGGGGAAGAGAGAGAGATAGAAGGAAAGAGAGAGAAAGGGAGAATCAACTTTATTTTTTCTTCGGGGTCTTGTTTTTCTGACACTTAATTGTATATGTGGTGCTGGGGTTTGAAGCTGGGAAGCATCATTTATTAAAAGAGCTGCCTTTCCCCTATTTTTTTTATTAAAAGGGCTACCTTTTCCCTTTTTAATTTCCTCAGCACTTTGGCAAATATTCATTGACCATATGAACACAGTGTATATTTTTGGATTATCAATTTTATTCCATTGATTCCTACCCCACTTCCACACTGTGTTGATTATAGTAGCTTATTTTAAGGCAGGAAACCAGTGTTAATCATTGAGTTTCATTTTTCTTCTTCCAAGTGATCTTGGTTATTCTGGGTATTTTGTATTTTCACATAAATTTTAGAATCAGCTTACCAATTTCTCCAAAAAAAGAAAATCTGTGAAATTTTTCATCAGGGATACATTAAATCTATAGATTAGGGAGGGATAAGGGTGGGTAATTGGGGGTTCTTGGGGGTAAATCTAATTTTCAGAATTTATATGTGTATTATATTATTTTGTTAGAAGCTTGTTTGATTGTTCAACAAATAAATTTCTGAATAAAAATAGGAAATAATAAAGATTCTTAATGAAAAAAATCTATAGATTAACTTGGGTGGAATCATCATCCTAACAACATTAAATCTGCCAGTTCAATGACAGGGTATATCTCCATTTGCTTATTTCTTCTTTCATTTATTCCAGCAATATCTTAGAGCTTTCAAAAACATATGGACAGATTTTACACATATTTTGTTCAAATTATCCCCAGGTATATTACATTCTGGCTGCAGTTATAAGTAATACTCTTCACTTTAATTTCACTTTCCAATTATTTGCTACTAATATATAGAAATAAAATCAATTTTTTACTTTTTCTCCTGGCCCCTTGCAGAATATACTTGCTACTTATTTTCAGTCAGGTGTAATAAGGAAAAAAATGAAATTTAGAAAAGAATTCGAAAATAATATGAATTTTTAATCATTAATTATTTTAAAAATCACTGGGAAATGTCTGAATGATCTGTCAACTGTGGTCTGAATTAAGCAGTTTGATTAGAAAATATTTAGGGACTTTAAATTCCTTCTCAGTCAGCTCACTTTGTCTTGGGTTGACACCATGAGTGTTCTTCCTAACTCTGACATTTGTTTTAATTTCTCCTAATATTTATCATAAGACATAAAGGCTGGCATTCAGCTGCTTCATATTGGTGCCATATGTTAGTTGTTGAAATATTCAGGTACTATGTATTAAGTCACCAGCTCTCTGAACCCCCGGTACTGTTGCTGGACACCTGTGGACCTGTTCATAATCTGCAAAAGAAATGGTTAGGTGCTAACCGAGCAGAAAACCCCAAGGCATGCTGCAGATCTGTCACTTGTATTCTTAAGGATTCGGTGTCTATGCTGAAGTTGGTATTTTTAATACCATCCCTGCTTCAACCTGTACATTATTATAAGGTCTTGCTACTCAAATAATGATGAATACATGACCCATCACTTTGGAGCGTGTGAGAAATTCAGCATTGTGAGTCCCATCCCAGATCTACCGAATCCTAATTTGCATTTCACGGGACTCCAGACCACTGGTGTGCTATTTCAGTTTGAGTAGTACCAGCTATCCTAGATCCTGATTCTAGGCTGATTAGAATAATTCAGTGCAATTTGGCAGATTAATATTGCAATAGAAAGGAGTTAGTTAATATTGCAGTCCATCCAAGGAGCTAAATTCCTGGGTAAGCAAATTATTCTGAGCATATGGAGGAACTGGCATTTGGTTAGAGGTAGCGATAGAGGGGAAGAAGAAAGAGATCAGATCTAGGTTTGAAGATGTGGTAATGAGAATGTAAGACGTTTCTCCCAGGTGGATTTCATCACTTCAATAAAGCAAGGGGGAGCTCAACAGTGGAAATTAGTGGGCAAGAGAGTGTGGGAGACTTGATGAAAAGAGACAGATACATTAGTGATTTTCACAGGTAAACAAACTTTTTAAAGAAGTTTTGGTATATTACTGGACAGCATTGGGTGCCCATTCAAATGTTGTAAACACGAGTTTAAAGAGGGGGAAAAAAAGCCCATTTAGGTGAATTTTCTTTAATAATTTCAGCTGCTCGAAGACTGACCCAAAGATGGCGGATGGTAGATTTCCTCAGTGTTGAGATTTTGTTATGTCACAAAAAATAAGTAAATTAATAAATAAAAATAAAGCAAGGGAGTTGAGGACACTGTAAGGACTTTTGACAAAGCCATTCAAGCTGAAAAGGGGGTAAGTAAATGCAGGACAGGGTTGGGGGTGCAGATGAGAATGTGGTTGTCAATGAAATGGAGATCTTAAAGAGATTGAGAATGTTGGAATTTACTAGAATAAGTGAGCCTGAAATGCGGTGAGAGAGTGAGAGGCTGGAAATGGGGGTTTAGGAGGTGGAAATTTCTGGCTTGAGAAGGTTAATTAGGACGATGACGTTGAGTGATTCCAGGGGAAGAGAAGCCAGGCAACTGGAAAGCCAGAGCACTCAGAGAGATTCCATTTAATCCTTTATTATGGAAAGCCTTAAATATACACAAAAGTAGAGAGAAATGCATAATAAATCTCTGTGTGTACATCTCCAATCTTATTATATAAACTCATGGTCAAATTTTATTTTTTTAACTATCTGAAGCAAATCCAGACACCACGCCTTCTTATGTGTAAATATATTGGAATGCATCTTTAAAACAAAGGATTCTTTTTTTTTTTCTTGAGAGAGAGAGAAAGTCAATTTTCATTTATTTTTTTTTTATCTGGTTTTTGTTTTTCCAACACTTAGGTGCGTATGTGGTGCTGAGGATTCAACTCCAGTCCTCGGGCATGCCAGGCAAGTGCTCCACCACTGAGCCACCTCTCCAGCCCCATAAAATGAAGGATTAAAAAAAAAAGTACACTACATTATCACATCTGAAGCAACTCATAATTATTAACAAATCTCATCAGATGTCTGATTAGTGGTGTTGATTGTTGAAGTTGTTGGTCATTATGAGAGGAATTGATGTACATAGAAATGCTGTTAGCCTGGAGTTGATCCTCTGGGTACGAGGAGTGATAGGAGATGTCACCAGATGATAGTAGTAAAGATGATAGTAGACAAAGCTCAAAGGTACAGGTGAAACCTGTCCTCCAACTGCCTCCCCCCAAAGATGGAGAAATGGTTTAAAAATGTCCGTCTAAAGTAAAAAGGAAAACATTAGGCTCATATTCTCACCCTGATATACAGAGAATGTAAGAGAAAAAACAGCAGCTGTACTTGAGAGGGCTTGTAATAGTGTGCTCCAGAGAAAGAGAATCAATAGGATAAACAGAGCCACATATGAGTGGATTCATTAGAGAAATTAGATGCCGTCATGGAGGCCAGGAAGTCACTACTTTCAGCTGGGAAGCTGGAGACCAGGAAAGTGGTGGTATAATTCTGAGTCTGCAGGTTTGAGAGAATCTATACTATAAATCTTAGCCCAAGGTCTAAGAGCCAGGGGAAACTCTGTGAAGACCTGGAGTCCAAAGTCCTGAGAACCAGCAGTGCCAATGTCTGAGGGTGGGAGAAGATGGATGTCCCAGCTCAAGGAATCCAGTTTCATCTTTCTTCCTCTACCTTTATGTCCTACCGTGCCCCTCAATGGATTGTGTGAGCCC
Source organism: Aplodontia rufa (assembly GCA_004027875.1). NCBI lineage: Eukaryota > Metazoa > Chordata > Mammalia > Rodentia > Aplodontiidae > Aplodontia > Aplodontia rufa. Next base: position 16,066 of record PVKS010027906.1, read on the forward strand.
ACTTATATTGGTGAGCTGGGATCTTAGTCTACTGATCCAGGCGTTGGTCCCTTCCAAAGACACTCTCTTCCACAGACATCCCCAGAAATAATGTTTCTGAGCATCCCTTGACCCAGTCAAGTTGACACATAAAATTAATCACCAAGGGTTGAAGGGAGAAGAATGTGCATAAGGGACAGGAAGATTCCAGGTGAGTTCAGGAAGTGACAGAAACATTTAGCAAGGGTCTGGGGCAGTAGCTTAGTGGTGCAGCACTTGCCTAGCATTAGTTAGGTCCTGGGTTTGATCCTCAGCAGAGAGAGAGGTATAATAGAGACTGAAAGGATGAGGACTGCAGAGCTGAAGTCCCCAGTGAAAACATATGGATACAGCTGGACACAATGATGCACACCTGTGACCCCAGGGACTGGGGAGACTGAGACAGGAGGATCGCAAATTTAAAGCCAGCCTCAGCAACTTAATAAGAATCTGTCTCAAAATAAAAAATAAAAAGGGTTGGGGATGTGGCTCAGTGGTTAAGCGTCCCTGGCTTCAATCACCAGTACCAATACATATAGATGGATAGATGATATAGATATGAATGGATAGACTCAAGGGAGATGTTCTGAACAGGAGAGGTCATGATTAGGTTGAAAATATATCCCAAGATCACCCCAGTTTATCTGTCATCCTGACATGCAATTGCGTATTTGTCCGGGTTCAGACAATAAATTATTTGATCTTGCTAGGCATAAAGGCTGACTGAAGAACTATGTTCTCCTGGCAGGAACTGAGTGAGCAAAAATGTGGTGTGGTGGGATTAGTGCTGACAGCCAGGCTGTTCTAACTCACGGAGCCCTGACAGGGAACAGGGAGCTGAGATGGTGTGTTCTCAACCAGGGAATGCACCCAGTGGTGCTTAACCACTGAGCCACATCCCCAGCCTTTTTTTATTTTGTGTCCGGTCCCAGCCAGCAGGAACCTGACGGCTCTCATTCGGCGGTTGACTGGGAATGAAGTAGACCCACTGGCCCTGAGTTCTCCAAGCGCTTCATTTCTCCCTTCACCTCGGCTAAAGGCCTCCAAGCGCTTCCTTCTCTACCTTCTCTCTTTCAGAGGCAAGGCCTTAAAACATACATCTCCTCTCACTAGAGGCTTTTACATTTAGAGTCAAGGCTATTCACATTTTCTGTCTTTAGAGTCCCTGTTTCTACCGTCGCACTAGAGTCCCTATTTCTACTGCCGAAGCTTTTCTTCCTCTCTTACTGCCTGCATGTTAGGGTTTCTTCTTCTGCCTCTGCTTCTTCTGCTGCTCTCCTCTGTCTCTGTCTCGTTTCTGCCACCTGCATGGGAAGGTCTCCTCTCACTAGTGTCATCTCTCTCTGTCTCCATACGCCTGATATTTATCTGTTACAACAACCAATAGGGATACAGTGCAAACACATTCAACCAATTGTAACAAATGAGCAGCCAAATAGCTTAGTCACGCGGTCAGGCAGTTTGCTAATTACAAGCCAGCTGGGCTTCTTGGAGTTGTTTACCACCAATTCTTTTCTCTCGCTTAGTCTCCAACAATTTTGTGTCTTGAGACAGGGTCTCACTAGGTTGCTTAGGGCCTCACTAAAGCTGAAGCTGGCTTTAAATTTGCAATCCTCCTGCCTCAGGATCCACTGGGATTATAGGTATGCACCATCATGCCTGGCTGGAACACTACATTTTTGACCTATGAATTCCACAGCCAAGGATCTTCCCCTAAGGAGATAATAAATACTGCATATAAAGATTATTTACCAGATTCCCCGGGAAAAATCAGAGAATAATTAACCAGTTTTCAATGAAAAACATCTACCCTTCTCCTGGGAAACAAACTCTACAGAATTATCCATGCACGAAATAGCTGCCTATCAAACATCTACCTGAAAATGTCTTGACCATTGCACCTTTTGAGACTCCAACTTGACACCATTTAATAACTATCTGGAGAGGCTTTGTAATACCAGTGAGTTTAAAATGCTTATCAATTATTTTAGTTTAGGTGTTTTTTCTATACCAGGGATTGCACCCAGAGGGCTTAACCACTGAGCCACATTCCCATTCCCAGCCTATTTTTATTTTTTCATTTTGAGTAAGGGTCTCACTAAGCTGCTGAGGCTGACTTTGAATTTGTGATCCTCCTGCCTCAGCCTCCCAAGGCAGTGGGATTACAGACATAGTGCCACCACGCCTGGCTAGTTTTTCTATTTTTCTTGAGCTAACTTTGTTAATACATTTTTTTTTTTACAAAAGTTGTATACTTTTTCAATGTTATAGAATTGTTCAAAATACGATTTTTAAATTCCTTACCTTTTTATTGGTTCTCTTCCTCTTTTATTTCATATAGCTCCAGTTTGCTCACCCTATTATTATTTTCTGTATCATTTATTTATATTACCCTTTACTTCTATTTCTGTACTTCTATTTACTTATGCATCTAGCTCTCAAGGTAAATTAATTCATTTCTTTTCCATTTTGTTTTTTTAATAGACAAATGCATTTAAGGTTATAGATTTAGTTTTAAATGTAAATATTCAAATTCCGTAAGCTTTGATATACCATACCCTAATTATCAGTTAATTATGAGTATTTTATCAAACTCTTGGGAGGAACTTCTTTTGGAATAAGTATGTAGGCTTGCAGCTATATGTATATTTTAGAAAGGAATTTTATTATTGATTTCTCATTTAATTCAATCAGGATGAGAGCACATTGTCTGCCATATTCACTCCTTGACATTTGCTGAAGCACTCTTGGTGATACAGTATGTAATTAATCTTTGAAATGTCCTGTATGATATTTGCAAATGCACTATAAAAATTCACATGGCTATTTGTTGGGGTAGTGGGTATGTATTATGTAAACCTGGTTTATTTTGTAAGTCTTCTGATCCTTACTCATTTTTGTTCTAATTTATTGGATTCTGATAGAAATATATAGAAATCTTATCACTGTGGTATTGTTAGGGTTGAGATGTGAGGTGTCTCCCAAAAAGCTCATGTGTCCAGGCGTGAATGTTCACAGGTGGAATGATTGGATTATGAGAGCTGTGAGCTCACTGGTGGATTAATCCACTTGATGGATTAATACTTTGAATGGATTACAGGGTGACAACTATAGGCACATGGGGCATGTCACTGAGGGCATGTCCTTGGGGATTATATTTTGTCCATTCCTCCAACCTGCTTCCTGGCTGCCCTGAGTGGTAGCTTTCCTCTGCCAGGTCCTTCCATCAGGATGTCCTGCCTCATTGTCATTGCCTGACCCAGAACAATGGAATAGGCTGACCAAGAACTGAACCTCTGCAATTGTGAGCTCCAAACAAACTTTCCCTCCTCTGAGTTGTTCTTGTCAGGCACAGCTGTTCTGTCCATGTCTCTGGGTAATTCTTCAGCATTTGCTTTATACCATTCTAGGATCTGTTATAAATATATGGAGGTCTAAAATACATTTCCTTGGTGGATTGTCCCTTTAGTTATTATGGCTTGATTTTTCTCCCCTATTAATTATTTTTGTCTATTATTTTATTTTACATGGTATTAATAGTGCTATTCCTCTTTCTTTTCATGGATATTTGTATAGTATGTCCTTTCTCTATCTCCCCTTTTTTAGAAATAGCTTTCTACTTTGAAATAATTCACAGAAACCCATAACAACAAAAAGCTGTACAGGGAGGACCTGTGTAGCCTCCCCTAGGTTCCCACAGTGTTCATCTTGCATAGCTATACATATGTTTTGAAATTTCCAACATATACCTGAGACAGGGGGAAAAAAGTTAGGTAGTCAGAGTAGTTAGAACGTTCGAGTCAATCTAGGGAAAACCGGTTTTCCTTTAAGATCAATTTGCTATCCCCAATGCTAGTAAAGAAGGTCTGCCAAGAAGAGTCCAGAAGCAGACACTCCCTTCTGCTAAGGAAGGAACCACATTCTTTCCATTGGCATGTGAGGCCTGAAGCAAAGACTAGACCAGAACTCCCCATGCCTGCGTCCTAGGTACGGGGGCAGGGAAGCAGTGACCAATTGAGGACAAGATGCCTTATAAAAAGGGAAAAACTCGCTGCCTCTTCGGCTCTGTGCCCTTCTCCCACTCTGAGGGGAGTCTGTTCTTTTCCCTGTGCTTTGCTTTCTATAAAATAAAGTCTGTCTACCATGCTTGCCTCGATGTCCCTCAGTTTCATGCTTCAACTCTGAGAAGACGTGAACACGACATCCACCAAACCAGCGTCATACCTCTTGAAAGCAAAATATATCTAGAGTTTCTTTCACTATCCATTCTTTTTTTTTTTTTTAGTTTTTTTGGTACTTTTTACTTTTTATTTGTATCTATTTATTTATTTATTTTTTATTTATTTTTATTTTTCACTATCCATTCTTATTGTTACAGTTGGGATCTGGAAAGTCTCCCAAAAGCCTGCATTGAAGGCTTGGTCCTCAGTGCAGCAACGTTCGGAGGTGGGGTTTGGGGGGAGTGATTGGACCAGGAGGGCTCTGACCTCATCATGGTTAGATCCACTGATGGGCTCATAATGGAACGGACTTTGGGAGGAGGTGGAACCGTAGGTGAGGCCTAACTGGAGGCTGTCTTGTCCGGAGCTCCCTCCTTTCTCTCTCTCTCCCCCTCCCCTTCTTGGTCAGCGGGGCGTGGGGGGTGAGGGGTGAGCAGCTCTGCTCTGTCCCTTGCTCCTTGCCATGCTCTTCCTCCTCTCCACAAATCCAAATGCAGTGGAGCCGAATGACTGCGAACTAAAACCTCTGAAACTGAGAGCCAAAATAAATCTTCCTCATTTAAGTTTATTTTTTTGGATATGTTGTCATAACAACAGGAAGCCAAACACTGATCATTTCTGATTTTTTTTAAGAGAGAGAAGGACAGTGAGAGAGACAGAGAAAATCAATTTTTTTAAATTGAGTTTTCACATGGCTTTCATTATTCTGATACTTTCTTGTGTTGCTCTGACACTTAGCTGTGTACGTGGGTGCTGGTGCTTGAACCTGCGTACTTGCGCGTGCCGGGCAAGCACCGTAACTGCTGAGCCACCACTCCAGCCCCTGTGATTTTTTTTTAAGGTGAGTTTGATCTGCTTACTCTTCACGTGATTATTTAAATAGCTGGGATTTTTTCTTTGCTCCCTCTCACTTTACTCACTACCCTTTTTATCTGCATCTTTATTTCTTCTTTCCTGCTCTTTCATTTACTGCTTACAGGTATAATTTTATTTTTGTAGTCACTCTATTAAGTATTTTATCTATTTCTACATTTACAGTATTTTCTTTTATTTCAGTGTCTTTTTCGGGATTCAATTTTCTTTCTGCTGAAGTATAACCTTTAGTAGTTTCCTTTTGTTGCAATTGGTGTTTTTAATTGAGAGGATAATGTGGGACAACCTGCTCATCTTCGTATATCCCCCATTCCCTGAGAATGAAATTCTAGGCTGATAATTTATGCCTTTGGGACACAAATCTTTGCTGATAATAACTCTTCATTCATTCATCTGTGGTAAGCTTTCTTTCTCCCTGGTAACTATTAAATTTTCTTCAAGTTTTGCTATAATTTATATTGTTTGTACTTATATTTATTCATCTTCCATACTTGAACTACTCTTTCAATGTAAAAACTTTCGTTTAAATTCAATTCTGGGAAACAGTCATTCTCTTTAAATATAATCCACCATTCCCTCTACTTTCTTTTTCTGAATATAAGGAAACATTTCAATCTAATCACTATTTCTGGGTGAACTTTTTAAAAAAAAAAAAGAAAGAGAAAATAAATCTTATTTATTTTTTCACATGGTTTTTGTTTCTCCAACACTTAGTTGTGTATATGGTGCTGGGGTTCGAGTCTGGGTCCACACACATGCCAGGCACGCACTCTACCACTGAGCCCTTGGGTGAATATTTCTATAATTTTTTTTTTTTAAAGAGAGAGGGACAGTGAGAGAGACAGAGAAAGAGAGAAACAACTTTATTTAGTTTTTCACATGGCCTTCGATGCTCCAACACTCAGTTGTGTATGTGGTGCTGGGGTTTGAACCCGGGTCCTCGTGCTTGCCAGGCAAGCACCGAAACCGCTGAGCCACCACGCCAGCCCCTCTATTATGTCTAATATAGTTTATCCCAAGTCTTAGCATACAGTTCTAAGTATGTTGTTTATTTTTAATATTTCTAATTAGTGATTTTTCATATTCACTCATTCTTGGTTTTTTTATGACATTTGTCTTAAAATTTTCTTTCCCTTTCTTTTGAATTTAATTTTTTTCTTTATCCAAAATATTTCTTTTAAAGTCTTCTTTCAGATTGTCCTACTATTTTTTATTTTTATTTTTTGGCACTGGGGATTGAACCCATGGGTGCTTAACCACTGAGCCACATCCCCAGCCCTGTATATGTTTTATTTTGAGACAGGGTCTCACTAAATTGATTAGGGCCTCACTAATTGCTGGCTTTGAACTTGCCGTCCTCCTGCCTCAGGCACTGGGATTACGGGCCAGGGCCACCACACCTGACTCAGAGTACCCTGTTATTTTTCGGTTTCTGAACTACAATTGACCGAGGACAGTTTTGTTTTCTTTCTTGGCGTTATCTGTCTTCTGTGTTCTGGATATTTGTTTTGCAGGCTCTCTGGGCACTGTTTTGTCTTTGTTTTTATCTGTTCAGCGTACTCCTCCCACCTGTCCCTTCATTTGTGCATTGCTACCGCACTTCAGGGGCTTCAGCCCCCAAACGCAGCGTTGCCGGCTTGAGGTGGTGGCTGGGGACGCCGCAGTTCAACAGTGAGCCACAGGGGACTTGTGGCCAGCGACTTCTGGGTATGAGTCTGGGTTCTCCACCTTGGGCCCCCAGTGTCACAGGAGTCAGCAGCAGAAGCTGTGAGTTATGTTTCAAGAGCAGGGGGACCTTTGCTTCAACAGTAACTAAGCTAACTCTGGCTTTGTGGAGCAATTAACCCTGCCAGGGCCAAACTCCCAGCTCCCTCACACAGCTCTCTCTGTGCAGCTGCTCGAGTCCACATAGACCCCCCAATTTTTTTTTTTGTCTTAGAGTGTCACTGTGACTTTACATTTCCATTTCTTATTTTATCTACCACCACTATATGTTAGAACAGCAGTGTCCCAGTGAAGCCAGAGGACCAAGGACTTCAAAGGGAGAATACAGTTTTAATAGCTGGGATATTTTACAGTAGTTTTCCAGCACTGTTGATACCTGGAGAGCATAGTAACAGAGTCCTCTGATAAAAAGAGTTTGAGACAGTCCTGTGCTCAGTGGATAATAGGTGGTATGAAAAGACTCTATACAGAAACAACTCACCAACTATTGTATTATCTAGGGATTTTATTTTTCTTTATGAAAACTGGGAAAGATTCCAAGTTTATGTCCAAACTTGGGGTCTTTTCACGTTCTCAAGAATAGAAATGATTGCAGAGTTAATATCTCAAAGCAAAAATATTTTGGCAAACCAGTAATAGGTACAGAAAGCAGCAGGAAAACAGAATTATCAGAGGCACAACAATGATCTTTTTTTTTTCTTTTCCTTTTCTTTTTGGTACTGGTGATTGAACCCAAGGGTGCTTAACCACTGAGCCACATCCCCAGCCCCCTCCCCTTCTTATTTTGAGAGAGGGTCTCACTAAGTTGTGTACAGCCTCACTAATTCGCTGAAGCTAGCTTTGAACTTGCAATCCTCCTGCCTCAGCCTCCTAAGCCTCTGGGGTTACAGGTGTGCACTACCATGCCTCGCTCAGAAATGATCTTACCTTTTCTAGTTCCACTCCTGCAGATGGAAGATTTTAATCCTTGTGGCATGCTGAGAGAATGGAGGGGATTTTTTTTTTTAACAATTGGTTATAGGCAGATAAAAATATACACAGGGAGCGATTTTTTTTCTCTAAACACCTATGTTTGGTTTAAGCTTCATGCTGCTTTTAAATCTTTTTGGATATGATGCCTCTGGATGCCTCAGACATTTTCCCTCCACCACTCCTTTATTTTTGGTCCTGGGGATTGAACCTAGAAGAACTTAACCGCTGATCCACATCCCCAGCCCATTTTTACTTTTTATGTTGTTGCTTAGGTCCTCACTAAGTTGATGAGGCTGGCTTTGAACTTGTGATCCTCCAGCCTCAACCTCCCAAGTCACTGGAATTACAGGAATGCACCACCACACCCTGCTCTGACATTTTCCTCAACATAATTCATGCTGAAGTAGAAGCCTTTCTTCAAGAGTGCATGCCTTACATTACATGTAATGAAGTGTTAAGATTCTAAATTTTGAAACATTAACACCATACACATTTATATTGTGTGTGACTCAAAGCCCTACTTTGGAGAGATTTTCAGGATGCATTTTATCATATTGATTTCTAGGTTATTAACACTACCAGCAATGGTGGTGGTGTGTGAATTTATTCCAGCTAGATGAGAAAGTTACTATTCACGGAGAAGAAGGCCTGGAATGCTGAATTAAATCAATGTACGGCTGTTGTTCCCAATTTTCAAAAAGCTGGAGTCATAATGAATTCTCACTTTCCTGTACTTGAGTTTAAGACTGTATGATGCCAACTAGAAAGAACTTTGGTATTTTTTTTCAAAGAGGGGTGTTGTATGCATATAGATGAGTCTAAATACAGACACACACATGAGTATCCACAGCACAAACACTGACTGAAAGAGCTCCATAAGTGAACATCCTAAGTGCCATTCCCACAGGACACCCTTTATAGATTTCTTTTTAATGTCTCTGTTTCTAGCTACAGAATTGCAAGTCACACAAAGAATGTTAAAGAGCTGCTTTCTTGGCATAAAGAAGAACTGTGAAATCCATAAACCCTTTTATGCTAAGAACCAAAATAAAGCAATGCTTCCGGAAGGAAGTATGTTGTGAGGGAGAGAGTTCTGTCTTTGCAGCCAGGTTAATCTGGATTGGAACCTGTCACAGCCAGCAATTCATAGTGTAAGCCTGGGGACTTGATCTGCCTTTTCCTCACCTGTAAAGTGAAGATGATTCCTGACCTGGAGACTTGTGTGACATCAACACTCTTTGACCAATGACACATCCAGGAACTAGGAGAAGGGTGCTGTGAGAAGAAGAAAATGTGAGGAGGAATGGATAGGAAAGCAGGTTGCACACAATGTAAACTGGACATCCGGACAGACCTGGGGTGTGACCTTCTTGTTGAAGAAAAGCAGTCCCGGATCACCTAACTTAGCTTTAGCTCGTGGTGTCTGGCCATGAACTTGGCTTCAGTGAAGAGGGAATTCCTCCATTGCTTCCCACGTCTCAAGACACCCCTAGATGGAATCTACTACCGATGACTGTTTCTAATTTCAAATGTTCTCTAACTGGGCACCAAGGGGAGGACCCTTATCCCAACACTCATTAGAAGACTAGGAAGTGTACACAATTCGTCAACAAATTATTGGAGTGTTGGAGCCCTTGAGTAGCTTCAGCAAGATGTCCTACTGGGAATTGTAACAATGAATTACAAATCTAAAAGAGCATCTGGAGAGGAGCTCCTAGTGCAGCCACTCCAAAACTTGGCCTTACAAATCTCTGCCAACACTAGCAATGGAAAAACTCCTGGTACAGTGAAAACCAAGACTGACATACAACTCAAATCTCAAAGATAGAGCAAGAATTTTAAGGAAGATGAAGCTGAAATAAGAAAATGAATGTCTTAGTCTAGGGACACTTATGATACCTCCCAGACTCACCTCCCGAACTATCTTGCTCTCAACCATGAGCCACTACCCCAGGACACAGGAGGAGTAGCTCCAGCACCCTTTAGGGGTAAGATCTGCTCCCAGTCATGAAGCTTGCTCTTGTCCTTCCTAGTCATTCAGAATCCACTCCCCATGCAACGTCTAAGAAAGTAATAGTGACAGTCATCACAATGGTCCCTGGCAGGTGCTACTGTGCTACAGATAGGAAAACCAAGCCCACTCAATCTGCCTCCAAATATGTAAGAACGAAATCCACTTTCTATCTGTTCAAGCCCATTATTTGGCAGTGTTCCCACTCTTATTACAAGCCAAAACTAAGTGAGATAGCAATACACTTGTAAAAAAAACGGGAAAAATGCAGGTGTTCCACACCAAATGTTCAGGCTGAAATGTTTTTTATTGGGATTGGTGGCTCTCAGGGCCAGATTCACCTGCACCACCATAGTGAGGGTGGGCAGGGGAAGTGGCATTCACCCCTGCTGGGCAGTGACTTTATAATCTGGGGTTGGGCAGAGGAAGTTTGGGGACCTTGTCCTTCAGGAATTGGCTGGTGATTCCATCAATCATCAGGCAATTTTGAGATGCCATTGGGGCTTGTCTGTCAGCATCTGATTGGTTGTTCTTTCCGTGGGTGGGCCGCCTGATGCACCCCCCCAGCCATCTGGTATCAACGTAACAATAATATCCTTTTTTTTTTTTTAAAGACAGAGAGGGACAGTGAGTGGGAGAGAAAGAGAGAATCAATTTTATTTAATTTTTCATGTGGCTTTCATTGCTCCAATACTTTGTTGTGTACTTGCTGCCTCGGTTTGAACCCGCGTCCTCACCCATGCCAGTTACACCCATGCTGTAACCTCTGAGTAGCCTGAGCCAGGGCTCCAGCCCCATATCCTACCTTTTGAAAGCCAATCTATAAACTTATGCAGTCCACATACCTCTTTAACAGTTGTTGATTTCATCCATTTTCTCTATTGATTTCTTATTTTCAATTTTAACAACTTCTTCTCTAGTTTTTAGCATTTTCCTCCTGTTTGTTTAAGCCTTAAACTGTTCTCCTTTCTCTAGTTTCCTAAGATGGAAGCTTGGATTATTGATTCTAGATATCTATATATCTCGTTTCTTCTTTTTTAAAATTTTAAAGACAGAGTTAATTTTTTTATTTTTTCATCTGGTTTTTTATTTTTCCTCAACTTGTATATGTCATGATGAGGAGGGAACCTGGGTCCTCACACATGCC